>JACEVL010000457.1:145000-156689 GCA_020284085.1 Aporrectodea caliginosa | reverse complement strand
TGCACACAGCGCCTCTGATAAGCTCTTAAGACTTAAGACACGAATGTTCTGTCACATCACACAAATTGCAATTGTAAACGCAAATTTCTGTGGCGCTGTTTCAAAAATAAACTATCCAGAGGCGCTCTCTAAGGCTAAGCTATCCTAAGCGATTTTAATTGTCATTTAGAACAAAAGTAGGCTAATAACAATACGCAGACAACTAGAAAAAAAATTCGCGGTTATTCTATGGCGACCGTATAATTATGGCCTCGACCCTGCTCATTTTTCAATGAATTGATCGGGTAAGATCCTTCACCACCGCTCGCCACGCCATTTAAGGTCCCCGTGGTAGGACCGTGCTAGCCCGAGATTTAAATCTCTGCATCGGGAAGCGAACCGCGATCCGCTTGCTCTCTTTCACAGAGGCGCGTGAGACGCGCAGCCTACGCTCTTACCAATGAGCTAACTGGGCCAGCGCATATGACAGTAGCCTACAAAAATTATTTTGAACTCTAAATATGTTGTCAGCTATCAACTCTGCATCGGAATTCGGAGCTGGGATCTGCTTGTTTGTTCCGGAGTTCACCAATGACGATTTTTGTCTAGTTGTCTGAGTATTGTTAGCTTAGCCGATTACAGCATGCACGCACGACTCGAATTGGGGCACCGAGGAAAATATGTTAAATTAAAAACATTTTGTAAGGCATCCAACTGTTACAGTCTTCCTTGGATTGTCGGCAATCCAAATATCCAAATACTACTCAGCTCGATGCTGCTTTTCCCAAACATACTTGCCAGCGTCGTATTACAATTTGTTTTTATTAAGCGCCGCTACTTAATGACAAATTATCAATCGATGGCGTGGAGCAACTGTACCTGGAGCAATTGCACCCTTAGGCAGTTGTCGTTTCCTGGGACATGGTAAAAAAATACCGTTTAATACGAGGAAAAGATTCCACGGGAATTACTCCGTTTCTTTACTCATGAACAACGGAGACCATGCCTCATTGCAAAAGTTAATTTTCAAGAAACACACCCAGAGGATAGGTTGGCCTAAAATGGAGTTAGTTCATACATAGACCTATTTCTTCTATGCTTTGTCATGTTAGCTATCAAACTGTATATCAATATGCAGGTTTCGATGGCCAAGTATCATGGTTTTGGTCAGTTTTTGTACGATGCCTTACAACAAAAAATTAATTTAACATATTTTCCTCGGTGACCTAATTCGAGTTGTGCGTGCATGCTGGAATCGGCCCAGTGTACAGTCACTCGGTTCCATTCATGGAGAAGTAAAATAGTAAGAACACTTCGCCCCGTTCCAAAGTTGGAAGAGTCACAATAGCCACTAGACACTAATAGTCAATAGACATATTAGTCTGTCATTAGACACAAACAATAGCAAGTCAACCAACACGCTATCCCTGTCCTCATTTCTGCCATCCTATCACCAAATAAATGCCAAGTTCGTTGAAGTGTCAACACATCAAACTGGATTTCAACCACAAATGTGTGTTCCATAACCGTCTCATATATAGGCCTACATTAGGGTGGTTGCATCCCTAATGGAAAATTTTCAACTTCAGTTGTTTACTTTCGCCAACCCGGCATTCCGTGCCAATTGGTTTAAAGTAATGTAGCCCAAAAATTAGCAAGGATCGAACAATATCTAGGACTGGCACAACGTCTTTGAAATTTTGATTTTTACTAATAATTTTCGTCATTTCGAGTAAATGTATTTGATTCGCATTTTGGACCTATGTTTAGTTTTCAACAGAAAGGCTGGATGATTTTACTTATGCTCAACTAAAAAATAATTTCTACAATGTTTATGTTCTCGTTGATTGTTTATTATTTATTTTTATTGGCATTTAGTGGTATTTGATCCGTGAGTTCCTGAGACCGATAACCACATATCTATTCGAACAAGCATACACAAAAGGGTGCAGTGGGGAAAAAACGAAAATTCGAAATTCGAAAAGTAATAGCAACCAAAAGTTGCCTAATGGCATGGATCAAAAACTGTTCAAAATTAAAAATAAATTAATGTCTACCGCTCCCACCAGAGGGTCAAAGTTACGAGACAAAGCGTTTTCGAGAAAATTGTAGGTTTTCTGGTAAAATATTCTAATTGAAAACTAATTAACTGCCATTCAGTATACCGCTAGAAAGAGCTCTTAAAACAGAATAAAATGATGTGTTAATTTTCAGAATATCCCCATATTTGTAGAAGTTATTAACTTTTACCATTTCCTCAATAATAATAATAATAACTTTAGGCCTAATAAATAATTTTAATCACTAATCAGTGTAATCACTAGTAACCATGCATGCAATAAATGTAATTGTGCTATAATCTGGACCTACTACAGGCAGTTGAATTTATTCCTGGTTTAAATGTTCACTTTTCATGGTTGATTGCAACTATTATGCTTACTTTTCAAGTGCTCCTATATTTGATAAGGGGTAAATCTTTGATGGTGTTGTGCTAGTCATAAAAATTGAAAAAATACAACTTTTTGCGCTATGTTTCTGGAAGGAATGGAACCTTGGCGAACAGTAGTTTCAAACTTTAATTTTTAAGAACCACCCTAACGGACAGGTATGACAATTAGGCCACGCTGGCTAGCCGCCTCAGAATCTGCCGCATAAAGCACATTGCTTGTTTAAGTTGCGGCTGTTTCAACTTGATTTTTCTTCTAATAAACGAATATGTGATGATGATGCTACGTAATTGTAATTAGTAACTTATATTGCATCAGTGTCTAATGCACAAAGCATCAACCGATGGCACACAACAACTAAGCCGCAATCAGTTCAATATTCAGAAGATCATTGTGTAAGATATCGGTCTTAAAACTTGAAATTGGGCAACTGATGTCAAAACATCTCGTAACACAAAGTAAAATAAGGACAATCAGTCAGTAATCATTTAACATCCATTTGTTCACTTAGGTGATAGGCTATACAGTATACATTGACTCATTTAATTGTGAATGAAGACTCCGTTGAGTAGACTTTATATCACGACACCAGCTCGAAGTCCAGAGAAAGTGAACTTAAAGGCCTGCGCTTCATTTTGTCTCGAAAAATTACTGTTATTTTGCTGGGACCGGCTTTACCCATGTCGGCTATTAGGGATGAGCCGATTATCCGTTCAGAAAGCGGATCGGGGCGGATTTTTCACTAATCGGTATTAATAGGAATCGGCGATCCGATGCCTTAAAATCCGAATAACAAACAAGTCATATTTGTGACCAAAAAGAATTCTTTTTTTCATTAATACAGAAATAGTAACCTGTTTTGGCGACCTCCTACGGTAATACTTAATCTTGAATATTGAAAGCCCGTGTATTATAATAAAATTGTGAGTCGAAGCATCATCAAAATGGCGGACAGTCGGGCTTTTTAGTTACAAACAGCGCCTAGAACCAAATAAAAGTGAATATTGCCCATTAATCGGATCGGAATCGGAATCGGAGAATAAAGCAGGCCAACTAAACGGAATCGGAAATCGGCAAAAAATGCCAATCGGCTCATCCCTATCGGCTATCCAGTATCCATGGATTCCAGACTGCAACTCGTATGCATAGGCTACTGCTACAGCTCAGTCCTGAAGCTTTGCCTATGTTGGACTCACCGGATTGAATCGCCTTCTTCGAGAGTGGTGGCTCGAGACACTCAATTTGTCCCTTCCACAGTTTCGTCAGCGCCTGAATAGGCTAAACTGAATAAATGGAATAAACGAAAATTGACTGATTGATTGAAGTATGTATTAATTGATATTGATTGAAGTATGTATTATTTGATATTGACTGAAGTATGTATTATTTGACAGTGATTGAAGTATGTATTATTTGACAGTTATTTTACTGGTTCGGGTCTAAAACGCCACTGATGAGTTTATTCTTGAAGTGGCGCTTAATAAATGTCAGCTTAAAAGTGCAATTACATTTGCAATGATGGTTAAGTGCAGAAAGTTTAGATAACACTTTATGGATAAATAAAATTGTATAAATATTTGTTAATTCGCTATAAAAGCTTCTAAGTTAAACCGTAAGGTAAAATTCGAGCACATCATTGTATATTTTTAAATACAATAATGGCTACAAACGTTGCGGAAATTTAGGTTTGACTTGATAATATTATTGTACGTCAACAAGTTGTCTGTTGTAGAACTGATGTTAATTTTATGATTACAGTTCACATAAATTTTCTGAAGTCCTTTCAACGTGTGGTTTGTGTCGTCTCTGGTGTTATACGTCTTCAAGGCCACATTTATATTCTGTGCGGACATCTGTATTCTGTCAAGTCGATTCGTGTCCATGAAGATACGCCACCGTTTGATCTTCTTATGGTGATTGAAATTGGAGAAGTCATGCAAAGTCGACGTTTTGCATATGATGCCGCATTAAAACGTCTCTACATCTTAGATCATGGTTTATCGTGCATCTGGAAGTTAACGATAGAAGATCATAAACTAACGAAATGGCTGTGCGATTTAGTCCGGCCGATCAGTTTCATAGTTTCCACAGATGGCCAAGTTGTAGTGCTTCGACATGGTCAAACATCTAGTGAACTGGTCATCTATGAACCAAACGGTTGTCTTGTCCGTACTATTGTGGTGTGTAAAAACATCGACAATCCATTTTGGCTCCTTCAAATTCAAACTAATGCATTTATCATATTCAATGCATTCAACGAAGGTGAAAGGCTTCCCCTCCACTTGGACAAGATAGGGCTTAGTTTAGTTTCTAGTAACGGAGAGATTATCAGTCAAATGAACTTCACAGAAAGCGAAAACAGAACTGACGAATGTTGGCGTTGGAAAGTGGATGGTTCAGCCTTAGAACTCATTATTGAATTTATTTATAGTCATTGCGACCTTTATCTACTTCTGGAAGAACATATTATTCCAATATATTTCTGTATCTGAAATTAAGAAAGATTTAATAAATCTATTTGCAATTATAGCCTACTTCTGCAGAGCTGTTACCCCTAAGCGAGTTCAATGGTGGCCTACGGTGAAATATAAATAAATATAAATAGAATAATAAATAAATAAATGTTTGAATACAATACAATACGGTGAAATGGCCTTCATTATGGAGATCAGCTGCGATATAGGTTAGGACTCTCACAGACGAGTAAGCAGTTGCGGACCAACAACGACATATCTGTCAAATTTAGGTATGTTGGCAATTTGTTGGCTAGCGTCGTGACCACTCTATTTAAATCCAGAGTCATGAGTCGTGCTTAAAATGTACTAAGTGTATAGGCCTGCATAAACACACATAGCCTACACATTAGCAGACCATAAACGCGAACGTAGAATAGCCTAAGATAGCGAACGTAGAATAAGGGCATGTGGGTGCACAACCTAAAAATCTTGGTTGGGTAACAAGATTGCATAAAAATAATCGCAAGCTACCAATACCAAGAGAACGCGCATGTCCTGACATAGATGCTCACCCATCTTGTTTAAGCAAGGAATAATCTTCTGTGATTTGTAACTTGTTATCAATCCGACATTTTTCACGGACTTCCTAATAAATGTAAAAAGCCAAAGGAACCAAAATAAACACAAGCGGAAGTAACAATAGCTCACACTACAACAACAATAATGCAAGTAGGAGATGTGATTCTCACTAGCATTGTAGCCACGTTGAATCAGCAGACATATTTTATAGCAAGTAGGCCTACAACTGATCATTCATCATCGTATCTTCAAGTTCAGCAACACAACCTGAAACAGGAGAAAATTCAATGATTGGTTTCTGTTGTGAGTCAAATTCCAACATGTCTGATATCTGGCCTTCTGCAGTTCTTGGATCAGTGGTCTTCCCATCAGTGACTTCCATTTGCTTTTCTGAATCAATTCGTTAGCATGCATTAAACAAATTAACCACTGAAGAGGTCTTCTGAGATGAAGTTCAATGTTTCGGATTACTCCATTGTTTCAATCGGTATTCACAGCTGTACCATCACAAACGGGTACTCGTAACGTTGGTTCTGATCTACTATCTCTAATCACGGACAAAATTTCCCTTGAAATATCTGCAGGCTTTCCTGATGCAGCAACAAGATGTTGAACATAACTTCGGCTAGGGATGCATACAAGAACACAGTGCTCATCTTTGATTTTTCGATGAGTGTGCCCTGCAGGGCCAGCACAATGTGTAACTGTGTGTGTATTGTCTAATGTGTGTATTAATGTGATTGTGTATGTATGTATGTATGAGCACTTGTTATAGCGCCCTTCAAGATTTCTACTCAGAGGCGCTCCCGACTACAGCGCGGACACTGAATCGGAGTTTCACACCGAAGCGCATGAGCAATCGCTAGTGAAGGACTTGCCCAGGGTCCCTACGCGACGGCTTGAGGTGGATTCGAACCCGCAACCCTCGGGCTGCAAGGCACCGAACATACCCTACACCACCGCGCTCCACAATATAATATAGTGAAATACATTATAGTAGCAATTAATGAGTTTCCATGACCCCATTGTAATAATATTAATAAATGTGTATTAATTTCTAATGAAATATATTACGTCACACATCTTTTAAAGTTGCGACCCCTAGACATGATACAAAATATGAAAATGAATTATGTCATTAGCCAGTAGATGAGGGAGCTTCTATGTATTATTGTCTGGTTGAGGCAACTGCGATTTGCCCCACCCTATTGTACATAGATTAGTTGCCTGAGCAGTGTGCAGCGTGCTCCCGAGGTTTCACTTACAGTTCATTGGGATGGCAAGTTGTTGCCAGCTTTGACTTCAACAGAGCATGTCGACTGGCTGGTTGTGCTCTTATCAGGTGAAGGAAAAATGAAACTCTTACGAGTTCCTTTACTTCCTAATGGAACAGGCGAAGTGCAAGCTTCAACCTTTTCAACTTACTTGAAGAATAGAATATAGCTGGTCGCATACGACCTGTGTACTTTTGACACAGCGTCTAGCAATACCGGCCTTCGTGTCTTAAGCTTGGCCTGCAAACATCATGTGCAATTGTGCATGAGGATAGAGTTCTGTAGAAGCGAGAACTAATTAATATCTATCAGTGGAGACGTACCACGGTAGCCACAGGCAAAAAATAACGATGTAGCTGCAATGCATAACATTATAATTGAGAGTTACAGTAGACAATATATTATCGATTATATAGCTAAACCACCGTTTTCTTAGTCTGAATCCAAATCGAAGAAAACATTGACGTCATTACTGCGTCATTAAGTATTCAAAGGATGGCCCATCATATGACTTTGCATGCACGGGCTGTGCATCATCTGCATGTACTGAGAAAGTGTAGAAGCCGCCAAGGTAATTGTATTTGCAATTCAAATTATTGTAAAAATAAACTGTACGGTTTAAAACAATGTTTACGAAAAGACTATTCAAATAATACATATATTTATTCAAATAACACATGCATGTTCCAGAGCCGAGTTAGGACCTAAAGACTTTCCTCTTTGACCGGGCCTGGGTCTGGAACGCACCTGAGTAGTTATCTTGAAGGGGCGCTATATAAATTTCATAAATAGATAGGTTGATAAGCTATGGAACAATTATATATTTACGCACTGTAGTCATGAATTTACACGCGAATTCATAGAACATGCTGATGCGCTTTTGTCTGCCTTTACTCGATAACATTTACCCTTATACTCGGCCAACAAAGGCCTTATGTCATCGGATCTGATGTGATCGGGTAATTACGTGCAAATTAACGCATAAGAATAATTAATTGAACAGGATTGACTGACTACATGAACGCTCGAAGTATCCCTTTAACTGATTAACTGTCGGAAATGAGGCTTTGGCTTATGCATCGGTTCGACGATTACACTCGCAGGTTTTCTCTCCACCTAATTTAGACGTTTCCTGTCTGCAAAGTACCGAGCTATGTTGCAACATAAGTGGAAAGAAAAGAATCCTTAAGTAATTGGAAATCCTGTCAGGCGAACAATGAGTCGATTGTGTATCTGTACTTCTCTTCGACCACCCATCGCCTGATCTTCAAGCTTGGACCTAAGACAATACCAGAAACACTCTAAGAAACAGTGAGATTGAGATATCGTTTAGGAATAAAATTTACGAATTGATAACTTTGTACTGTTCTACGTAAAGGCATCGATACAAGGATAGTCTCAGGCTAGGGGTCAATGCAAAAGAACAGGTTGAGATACGTACATATATACATGTAGCAGTGATGTGGTCTCGAGACCGCGGTCTTGGTCTCGAGACCGTCTCGAGACCGAAAAATGCGGTCTTGGTCTTGGTCTCGGTCTCGAATGTGCCGGTCTTGGTCTCGGTCTTGGTCTTTAAAGGTACGGTCTTGGTCTTGGTCTTGGTCTTAAAGGTGTGGTCTTGGTCTTGGGCGTATGGTCTCGGTCATTCGCCTTTGGTTTGGCCTTTGGTGGGAACTAGAGTGGATTATTTGTTAAATGTTGTCGATATTTTCGGTTATTCAGGGACTTTTCAGATAGCTTCGAATTCATGCGACGATCCGCCTATAATATTATAGGACAGAAGCGACAAGAAAACGTTGAGGCACAGTTAACCATGACCTCTGGTGCTTTAGTGACGACTAGTTTTGCGAACACTGCTGCAGTTTCTCGAGGCAAAATCAGTAGCCGGGTAAACGATGCAGATCAGGTATTTGGTGGGGAATTTTTCTCTACTGGCAAAGTTTTTTGTATTCCGCAACACCTGCACCTACTGAGAGTGTCTTTAGCTATAGTGTGCTCTTCATGAGACCTCGAAGACTTGGGGACAAAACCATAACTATAAATATAATAAGTATCTGATCTGAATATTGGGAATATGTAACACTACAACTGAGATTTGCGTTTATGGTCTTGAAGCTTAGATCTTGGTCCGGGATGATTCGGTCTTGGTCTCGGTCTCGGTCTCGGTCTTGGACCACGCGGTCTTGGTCTCGGTCTTGGCCTTGGACCCCGCGGTCTTGGTCTCAGTCTTGGTCTTGAACCACGCGGTCTTGGTCTCGGTCTTGGTCTTGGACCCCGCGGTCTTGGTCTCGGTCTTGGTCTTGAAATTTTGGTCTCGTGCACAACACTGACATGTAGACAGAGGTAGCCCTATAATAATTATAGGCCTACTGATCGAGGTACATTGGCAAATGTAGAAACATGTTTTCAGAAGCGATATTCTAGAGTTTATGGATATCTCGGCTCATGGTGCTGCTAATAATTGCGGTGATGAAGATGATGATGTTTATGATAATGACAATGATGACGATGATAATGATGTTTATGATAATGACAATGATGATGATGATATGACAACAATCAAGGTGATGGTTATGAAAATAACTACGATATGGCCCTACTGATGATGGTGGTGATGCTGCTGCTGTTGCGGATAATAATGGTGATAATAATAAGGGGCCGTCCATAAATGACGTCACGCAATTTTGGCCGATTTTTAACCCCCCTCGTCACACTTCGTCACAAAAAGTAACAACCCCTCTGAAAATGACGTCACAAAGCTCTGACCCCCCCAAAACCAAATTTCCATGGCGAAGCAAAATGCTCCTTCATGGAACAAATAGGGAAAGCATGAATATTTTAAAATCTAACGGTGACCAAATATTGAAATAATTAGAAAATTATTAATAATGGTGCCCGTAAACATTAAAATAATTAAAAACATAATTAAAATTTAATCCTCAAAATTAGTGCTGTCATTAATAAAATTAAATTGTTGTCAATTGCTAAATTTAATAACATAGACCTGGTGTGACGTCACACTTCTCATACCCCCACCCCCATGTCACACATCGTCACAAATTTCCGACCCCTCCCCCTAGGTGCGTGACGTCATTTATGGAAGGCCCCAAATTATGACGATGAAAATGACGATGACAAATTAGGACGTTGACTATGATGACGACGTCGAGATAATTCTTCAGGCGGTTTTACCCTAATAGGATACGTTACATTAGTTACTGTAACTGTTACCAATTTCTTCGGTTTCGAGAGAAAATTTCTCAGGAAGGAAGGTCCATCTTATGATCCTATGCGATTTCTGCGGCGCCTCTGCGTTGACTCGGTCGATTGCTCCCTGAACCCGACCGATGATTCGCTTTGTGGCTTTTGGAACAACGTGGCTAACGTTCGACACCCGCTGTCCCGATTTTCTAAACCACCGAACAGCTTCCTCTGATAAATCGGTTGTCATAAGACCAGTATGAACATCCACCTTCGTCTGTGCAAGCATTTACACACAACTGTGCAATTGTGTATATTGGCTATTGTATATAATTGTAGATATTTATTGTCTATACGAGTCTTGTTGTCCTCAGACCATATATTATGTGTATTTAAATATGTAGGCTCTTGATGTAGCTCCTTTCAAAGTATCTGATCACTCTGCTGCTTACGTTATCCAGCCTACTTGAAGCTCTAGTTCGGCAAAAACGATATGTTTCACTCGTAGACAAACAAAATGCGAAATACTTGGTTCCACGCATGTTTGATATCGTGTAGATTAGAGAATAATAGTTTCCTTGTGGCCATCTCCTATTGTCTATGTGATTTACAGCAATGTAAATGTAAAGTGATTGGTTTGTTACAAAATAAATGATTGATTGATTGATTATGCATATCGAAAACTCTGGATGGAGTACAATATGCGAATTCCAAGTACTACCTTGAGCGTCATTAGTAATCCGAGATACGGTCGATCCTTTCCGACGACCATGCAGTCCTGAACACAAGGCAGATGATGATTGACGGAAGACTCAATGTCGACAGGGAGAACGGTCTCGCCGGTGGACAGTTGGATCTGTTCTGCAAGACAACGACGATTCTTGCCTCACAAAGGTAACAGCCAATTGCTTAAATCAGTCGAAATTAACTAATCAGACATAAACACTTCTGTAGGCAAGACTGAAAGACTTTTTGACCTAAGATCGCAAGATAGGCAACATGAAATCGAAATATTCAGAGAATGTAAATTCTGAAACAGTAAACAAAACTAGGAAAGTATTCTGTATATTATTTGTAAATCTATATACTAATTATGTACTCACACCTGCATGATTATCTAATTAAAATAATTTAATATGCAAGACTTACGGCTTAACACCTGTTCAACCAAACGTCTACACTCTCCCTACAAACACATAATTCTGCTGTCAATCTGACACGAATATTAATTTAGCCTATCAACAAAGGTACAATTTCAAACAATGTAACTATTCTCAGAAAACACGTTGACAGTATTTAATTATAGGACTGAAACCTCACTTAATAGAAACAATAATTATACTTGCGGTCAATTCTACCAACGATGTAAAGAAACCCGTCTTCGTCTCTTTTGCCTAAGTCTCCGGTTCGAAACCAACCATCCTCGGTGAACGAAGCCAATGTCTTGTCTCTCATGTCCAAGTAACCCATTGCTATGTTGCGTCCCTTAAGCAGCAACTGTGGACAACCACAACGAGAAATACATCTTCGGATATCTCACAGAAATCGTGTCTCGGCATCAAAAATCAGTTTATTAATCAAGGGTAAATGCAGATAACTTTAATTGCATCAAGTTCAATGAATGAGACACGGTGGTGGAATCAGCTAGCGTGTTGAGTACTGTATACCATGACGGCTGCGGGGTCGAGTAAAACAGTATTGCTAGGTACCGACGTAAAAACTGGGAAGCTACCGGGAAGTTCTTGTATGTCCA
>JACEVL010000457.1:0-140000 GCA_020284085.1 Aporrectodea caliginosa | reverse complement strand
AGATTTTTTTCAGCACTAAAAATGCAATCTTGAATTTCAAAATATATGAACATAGTTTATTACCAGCTTTTAGTAGCAATAAACATTAATCACTTTATACATTTTTTTGAGCATTACTTACTGTTTAAGCTACCATTTTGAAGGGTCTCTGTTGATTCATTGGAAAATATTTTTTCACGTCAACTTGTACCGACAACAACTTTCAAACTTTTCAAACCCCCTCCCTTTATTTTGTTGACATAATTAAAGGACGACCCCTAAGTAAATAAATGTAAAACAATTATGTTTATCACTCCTTTAATCAATATTTAAGTCCTCATAATATGTCGGCTATCCTGGGCATACAAAAATAAATACACAAATTCCTCGATTAACCGGTGACACGAGAGAGACCAGCTATCTTTTTCAACGCAGTGCTATGCTAATTAACCCATATTACTGTAAGATGCATATTAAGAAAGATGCATATTAATTAACAAAAAACATCGGTAATATCTAATTGTAGCTTGGCTCACTACAACTCACCTGTGTAACTTGTAACTAGTTGCGTCGATGACAATTTTGTTGAATTAAACGAATATCAATTGATTGATTGATTGATTGATTGATTGATTGTTTGTTTGATTGATTGATTGATTGATTGATTGATTGAGAATTTAATAGATGTAGTGTTTTGTTGACTTACATTGTCGTGAGACAGCATCACAGTTTTCGGAGGAGCTGCTGTACCAATCTGCATAAGAAATGCTATGATATAACATACTCTGAATGTAGGAGAGTAACGTAAGACTAGGCCTACTTATAGATCTACATGTACATCGTGTCGTAACCAGGTCAACATCCATGTCAGTGTGTTGAGACAGTCTATGGTGGAAACAGATTAGATTTCAGTTGAGCACATATTGACACAAGTGACTAAGCAGAGAGGGAGTTTTGTTGTAGCAAAGAAAACTCTCCTTCACCAAGCACAGTTTTAGCTTTAGGCACGATATAATGATAGGCATTTAGATGACGTTGTTGAATAGTTATTAGGCTGAGCAGTAAGCACTGATTTTAAATACTGTTAAATTTAGACCAACTGCCCAAATGGTCGGCATTGCTGAACTGCGTCAAGAGTGGGTTGCTCGTTCATTGGAACAGCGAGGGAATCACATACCGTTTGAACGATTGAACAGCAGATGTTCGGAGCCTGTTGCATGGCTCGTTCGCGAAGAACTTCAGACGGAACTTCCTTTCCCATTTCCAGCAACTCGTCCCACTGTCCAAAAACACAGAGTTTCCTCTCAATGAATAACAAAATTATTACTTTTCTTCTATTTATCCATAATATTTCCACAGATTCATTCATATTCATATAGATTCATTCATATTCATATAGATTCATTTATATTCATACAGATTCATTCACATTCATAAAGATTTACTCAGATTCATATAGATTTGATCATATTCATGCAGTAAAAGTTCAATCTTATACATTTAAAATGCGATTTCGAGATTAGCTAATAAAAGTCCAAATACGGCAATTCCTCGTAGAGTATCAATTAAGGCAGGCAAGTTAATAATAATATAATAGCTACACAAAACACAGATTAGCCTTTGTATGTCGTCACTCTACGCTACTGACGCAAACATACATAAATTATATAGCTTACATATAATATACATACATACATGCATACAGGCACACAGACATTCGCGCGCGTACAAACACACAGATTACAGACGACCATGCATGTACATTGTACATGCTTACAAACATAAATACATACATACATGGAAACGTACGTATATACATGCAAAAGTAGAGACATGCATGCGTACATACATACATACATAGATACAATGTCATGCATGCATACATACATATCTAACTGTATTAAACATACTTACTTTATTACATAGTTACTTATTCAGAGGCATGCATAGGATGTGTGTACGTGTCTTACTGAATAGACGTTTTCTGATTTGCGGAAGTCGTCTCTGCTGCATTGGACGATGGCCAACAGATCCTTCAGTCGACTGCGATAGGCAAGGACTCGGCTCAGTTCCATGGCAGAACCAACGACGATTATGCGACACTTGATCTGCTTAGCATAGAGATAACAATCCTCGTCGCCACTCGTCACATGCATCGGCGCCGATATACCACTACACACAACGGTAACAGTAAACAGCTTACAGGCACTTGATTAAGGATAAACAATGAGACATGATTAGGCCTATCAGTGTCGCATTATGGTCAATGTAGTAATAGTAATAATATTAATTATTATTAATATTGTAATAATAGCAACAGAAGCGGCAGCAGCAGAAGTTGTTGTAGTAGTAGTA
This sequence comes from Aporrectodea caliginosa, assembly GCA_020284085.1. Taxonomy (NCBI): domain Eukaryota; kingdom Metazoa; phylum Annelida; class Clitellata; order Crassiclitellata; family Lumbricidae; genus Aporrectodea; species Aporrectodea caliginosa. The sequence continues at coordinate 137,666 of JACEVL010000457.1, read as the reverse complement.
GCAGTAGCAGTAGCAGTAGCAGTAGCAGTAGCAGTAGCAGTAGCAGTAGCAGTAGCAGTAGCAGTAGTAATACGAGGTTGTAGGCATAACAATCATCTCTGTGCAAAGCAATGTTCAAGGTAAGTTGAAGCCTGGTTGACAGTCGTATGGTTCGCGATCAAGGAATAATTATAATAATAATAATAATGGTTAGAGACTAATAATTAAGAATTCATTTTTAAACCAGATGTACTAGGTATCGTCCTTGTAGTGTAACATGATTAAGAATAAACCTACCCAGCAAAGATGGTCGCGAGGTGGCTGACGACCCATTCCGTTGAGTTTCGGCCAAGGATACCAACGATGTTGTATCTGTCCAGACCCAGCTTAGTTCAAACAGCGAACGAATAACAGTCATTTATCGAAATGAGGGAGGTGTCCTTCTCAATATATTGACCATAATTATTGCCTTCTCACAGACAATTATTATGGGCGAGCAACTTATCCAGGATCGCTACGCGGTGGCTTGAGGTAGATTCGAACCTGCGACCCTCCGGTTACAAGGAACCGAACAAGACCGCCGCGTCCCGTCAATTCATTGCTATTTTATGTACATGTATTTATTCATTTGTTAATAAATCCGTTTACTTACTGATCGTTTGCTTGCTTCTGTACCTATTCATCTATTTACCTACTTACCTATTTACGCACTTAGTATAGCACATTCCAATGTATTGATGAGCCCATACTTATCTCCTGCATGCATGGTTTAATTCGTTTGTTAATCTTTCTAGTTACTAACTTTCATACTTACTTACTTAGGTCTGCATAGCAGTGCGTACTTACTAAATGTGTGCTTGTGTTTCAGTCTCTTCAGATTTAGGAAAGTACATACATTTCCCTTGTTTGTGATGTTGCAAAACAGGCGGTACATAATAATACTGACACAAAATTATGCATTCATTCATTTGCGCTTTAGCTTCAACAGTTTCTATCCCTATCTCTTTCTAACCTTAACTCTACTCCTCTAGGCTTCAATAAACTCTAACTGTAAGCCACAAACGTCAAGCCAAAACCTTACATAGTGAATCGCGGCCAAGCACCTACCGTTGCCTTTGAATCTATGCAGCATTTTTTGCTGTCTTAAGCGCACTTGTTTAGATATGCAAGAAAGTCATGCGAACAGCGCTTTTATGAAATGCTCAAACTGCGTTATAGTAAGTGTCCTGATAAGTATTATAGGCCCACATACAATCATGCGGAAACACGTAAACAGAACGAATCTGAATCTTGATTCATATTAATTATCGCCTTTCTCGCATTTCAGATCATGGAAGCGTCCGTTGATATCTTACCTTTATGAATCCATTTGCCGCTTTATTAACGGTTTCCAGAAGCTGTTGATAAGTTATTGTTTTCCATTTACCGCGTTCTTTGACGCCTAAAAATAGGAACCGACACAGTTTCAACACATCAACTCATAATAATAATAATAATAATAATAATAATAATAATAATAATAATAATAATAATAATAATAATAATAATAATAATAATAATAATAATAATAATAATACCGCTAAGTAGGCTATCTCGTAATTCTAGTCGTAAACTCTAAATTTCTGTTTAATTTGTATGAAAAGCGCAGGGCACCAGCTTATTCACGAGCGCTGCGTCGCATCAGAGGGGTTGTCCAGAGATCGATATCCAGTGGAGGTCCGAGTCTGGTTGAAGAGAGGCCAGAGAGAAGAGGCAGAACAGTTGCTAAGGCGGGTTTCGTTGAGGACGAGAATGCTTGGAAGGTGGATGATCGGATGGATGAGGGTAGATTCGAAGAATTAAGGTAAACAAGACTTCTACTAAACATCAGAACTTATGCTGAATGGATAGACGGTTTCAGTCGAATTCGAGACATTACTTGACAGTGGCGCTTAATAAATGAATTATAAATGATATGAATAAAACTGGAATTGTTAGATTACTGGTGCTCAGTGTATTGCATTGTATTATATTCAAACATTTATAAAGCGCTTCTAGGATGAACCATTCAGAGGCGCTCCCAGTGCGCAAGGCCACAAGAGAAGAAATAGGTCTTGAGAAAAGCAAAGGTGGAAGAGGGGTTACCAGCTATAATTTGAGAGCGAGTAGATGGAGACAGCGCATTCGAAAGAGAGGGACCAATTGAGGTAAAGGACCTGGATTGAACCATAGCTGTTCTAGTATGAGGAACTAGAAGTTCAAGTCGGTTTGCAGAGCGGAGTGTTCGATGCTAGGAGGCTGAAAGAGGCCGGAGTAATACATCAGCTAGATATTTCGGTGATGTCTATAATTCTGCTTCAGCCATCTATTCATCCAGCATAGGTTTTGCTGTTGAGTGCAAGTCTTGTTTTATCCTGGTCAAGTCTATTTTGTAGGTCTTACCATAGGCGGGTTTATTCGAATGTTTAAGGTCTGCCCGGTGTAGGGCGGTCATGACGGTGATGGCCGGCTGAGCCAACGGACCGGTGCTGGCCATGTACAGAGCAACCGGCGTCTCTACATCCCAGGCCACGAAACTCGTCGACGGGAACGGTTCGTCAGGATCTGCGAAAACAGAAGATGCCGAGTAACTGGTTGATGCATCGATGAACTAACTGAGTGATTTAGTATTGATGATGATTGTAATGGGTCTTTATCGAAAATGAAACTAATCAAATTTGGGGTGCCACAAGGGTCTATTCTTGGACCACTTCTTTTCTTACTCTTTATTAACGACCTTCCCAATGCTTCCCCGATATTGCCCTTTGTACTCTTTGACGATGATACAAACATCTTTGCTTCTCACAAATCGTACGACATACTTTTTCAAACAATGAATCAGAAACTTAAGCATGTGGTCGATTAGTTTCGAGTGAACAAGTTATCTTTGAACCTGAATAAAACTAATTACGTATTATTTTGTTCACATCGAAAGCCTGTTTCTGAAGTTAAAGGAACAGTTTTTATGTTTTGTACTTTCATGCATAACCTGTTGCTACCATTTCCATGTGCAAGGGTAACCCTGTTAGCGGGACGCTGGTCCCTTAATGGTTTCTCACCCTTTGTTTTTTGTTGGGGATTCTATAATCTATTTGTGATATTGTGATGTTGCCTACTTGAAGCAATAAAATGTTTGGTTATGGTTATGATGATGATTATGATGATGATGATAATGATGATGATGATGATGATGATGATGATGATGATGATGATGATGATGATGATGATGATGATAATGATGATAATGATGATGAATATGTTGATAATACTAATGACGATGATCGTCATCTGCTGCTGCTACATAATGATGTGATAATGATGATGTCCACGCCTTCGTCACAAGCAGAATTGATCATTGGTGCTCGGTTCTTGCTGGTCACCCATCTAGCATAATAGGGCGTCTTGACCGGGTCTTTCGTACTGCTGCTCGGCTTATTGGTCATATTCCCAAATATGCCCCAGTTTCTGCCTACATGCATGATGTATTGCACTGGCTTCCTGCCTCGCAACGCATCCCCTACAGGGTAGCAGCACTTGTCTGGCGGTGTCTCAATGGTAATGCTCCGTCCTACTTCTCTGATCTCTGTCGTCCGGTTTCCGACTTAGCCTCTCGTCAAGCTCTGCGCTCTTCGACTAAGGGGAGCTATTGATCCCTCGGGTTCCCTCCGCGGTCAGACAGCGTCGAGCCTTCTCGGTTGTTGGCCCCTCCACTTGGATTGGACTCTTGCTTGCGTTACGCTTGCCGACCCGGAATAATTTGCCTGCTTTCTACCAATTGCTATAGTCCTTTCTCTTTGGCCGTGGCTGAACTGGGAACGCCTCTGAGTAGGCTTCTTGAAGAGGCGCTATGTAAATCTCAGGAATGAATTAAATGAATGAATGAATGATGATGATAATAATTGTGACAAGGAGTATACATAGTTCTGGTGGTTTCGGTGGTGGTGGAGGCGGTGGAAGTGAGTATCCTATTGCCGAAAGAACGATCGAATGAATCTGTGTAATTCACATTGCAAGACAGTATGGCTGCTTCAAATCACAAACTTTCATTCAGACGTAGGGCCTATAGTTCTGGTGGAATCTACGACATGAGCTTCCCTTATTATGGATTAGTAAAATGTGTTCTACCGCTCAAACTGTGTAGTCCTTGGTTCGTCCAGGTCTCTTTGGATCCCTGCCCCTTTTGGGATGCCCCAGGGTTCTGTCCGGGCCCACTTCTATACCTTCTTTATACTGCTGATGTCTGCCCCTTGCCGGCGTCTCAGAGGTTTCTGCACCCACTATTTGCCGATGATGTGCAAGCCTACATCCACACCCATTCGGCGGATGCGGTGGCTACTTTAAGCCAGATGTGTCTGACTATGGATGTCCTCTCTTCTTGGATGGCCTCCAATCGGCTACTCTTAAGTCCCTCTAAAACACAACTTATTTGGCTGGATGGCCGTAGGCAACTTCAGGGTATCGACTTTTCCCAATTTACGTTGCTCTTTCCTCACATAACCTTTTCCGTCACAGTTCGTGATCTGGGACTTACTCTTGACTCTGAGCTTACTTTGTCTCAACATGTGAACCTGGTTGCACGGAGTTGTTATTATCAGCTTCGTCAGCTTCGAGTGGTCTCTCGCTCTCTCTCACGATGCGGTCGTGGTCCTTGTTCACGCCTTTGTTACTAGTCGAGTTGACAACTGTTGCTCCCTACTTGCTGGCCTTCCCCTTGGGGTTCTGGGGCGACTAGATCGAGTTCTACGCTCGGCTGCTCGTCTTATTGGACGACTTCCTAAGTACTCTCCTGTCTCTGCATACATGCGTGATGTGTTGCATTGGCTGCCTATCTCTCAGCGGATCTCAAACCGCACTGCTGCTGTGGTTTCTCGCTGCGTTCTTGGCTGTGCTCCATCTTACTTGCGTGATCTTTGCCGCCCAGTGTCCGACGTTGCAGCGCGTCGGGCGCTTCGCTCTACGACGAGGGGTGAGCTCCTAGTTCCACAGGCTCGCTTGGCTATTAAGCAGCGCCGTGCTTTTTCGGTTGTGGGAATGTGGGGCCTTCCACCTGGAATGACCTCCCGCTTAAGCTCCGCTCTTTACTTGTGAGCCATCCGGCAAGGTTCTAGAAGTCCCTCAAATCTTTTTCTTTAGTCGTGGCTAGGCCGGGAGCGCTTCTGAGTGGCTTCTTAAAGGGACGCTATATAAATGCTCTGAATGAATGAATGAATGAAAAAGACCAGGTACAGCCTTATTTTAATTATTTAACCAAAGTTTGACGTCGTCTTATGACATCAAAGGCCGTTGACGACAATACAGCCTTATCCTTCTCTCACAGCCTTATAATTCTCTCCAGAGGTTAAATACGATTCTATTTACGTAGGCCTGTTATCAGTTTGCGTGAATTTATAAGAAGTTTTTCTTTAAGAGACGCTACATAATAAAACATACAGTTACGGCTACGAAAACTACACTGAAACTCCCTCCCCCAGAGACAAGACATTGTTTGGTACCCACCATCCCTGGTCTGGAAACTTATCCTGTGCTTTATATGCCGCGCCGTGATAGAGTCCGCTCTCCCATCCCGAGATTCGCTTCGCAACAGGTTGACATCACCCTCCGATCCTTTACTTCCTGAGGCCTTTCGTCCCCCAGCTGCTGCCGGCAGAGATGGGCGCCTTCGAGCGTTCATGGCCATCAGCGAAACGACTTGTGGGGAACCAGCAACGGCCTCCGGTATATCGGCCACAGGCTGTGCCGTCGTCAAGACAGCGGGATTTGCCAGCCAATCCGTTGGGTTAATTCCTTCCTTGGGGCCAGTACTCGATTGTGCCATCGTTGTTGGATGCCCTACAGTTACAGAAGCTTTCCTGACGGAGTTCATGGAAATATCCATTGCTGACACTGATCCTGATTCCGGGACTTCACTGAGTTGTGACGGACGCAGGGTTGAGGGAGATGAATAGGAGGCCCGTGACCAGGAAAACTTGTCGGGGAGTGGACCAGGTCTGTCTTCGGCTGAGCTCGTTGAGGACACGGTCCGAGTGGCGGACGCGGGGTTGGCTGAAGAAAGCAGCGTAGGCTTCGAATTAGCTTTTAACGCAGTTGAAGCAGATCCTGACTGTTTGGGGGATTTCGTCCCTGGTTGATTGGACGTGGACGATCGAGAGGCACGGGAGGAAAATATTGGCACATGAGCCCCGAGAAAATTCATCGCTCTCGAAAACGGACCAACTTTGCTGACCGTAGATTCTGAAGCTTTTAGTGTGTGAGACTTAGGTTCCGATGTAGGTGGAGTGTCGACCTTTGATGCGCTAGATTTAGAATCTGTCGTTCTTGAAACGCTCGACTTTGATTCTGACCATTTTGAAAAGCCCGATATTGAACCTGAAGACTTTGAACCCATCGAAGTTGAATCTGGCGTCTGTATACTGTCTGACTTCCTTGAACTGTCGGACTTTGATTCTGATGTCCTCGACCTGGAGACTGACGTCCTTCGACTGCCACTCCTTGACTCTGACGTTTCTGGAGTGACGAACGCTGTCTCTGCTGTCTTCGCAGTACTACTAGACCTTGACTCTGACGTTTTCGGGGCGATAGTCTTTGACTCGGACATTTTCGGGGCGATAGTCTTTGACTCTGACGTTTTCGGGGCGATAGTCTTTGACTCTGACCTTACTGGTGGGGCAGTCTGTGACTCTGACCTTATTGGTGTGGCAGTCTTTGACTCTGGCTTTATTGGTGTGGCAGTCTTTGACTCTGACGTTGCTGGTGTGGCAGTCTTTGACTCTGGCCTTGCTGGTGTGGCAGTCTTTGACTCTCGCCTTACTGGTGTGGCAGTCTTTGACTCTCGCCTTACTGATGTGGCAGTCTTTGACTCTGAGCTTACTGGTGTGGCAGTCTTTGTCTCTGGCTTTGCTGGTGTGGCAGTCTTTGACTCTGACTTTACTGGTGTGGCAGTCTTTGACTCTGACTTTACTGGTGTGGCAGTCTTTGAACCTGACATTTTCAAAGAGCCACCCTTTGAGTGTATATCCTTTTGCAAACCAGGTCCTGAATCCGAAGTCATTATCTTAATGTTCCCTGACTCTAACGTCTTCTGCGCTTGAGGCCTAGAGTCTGAGGCGGACGTAGACATTCCTGATTTTAGTATCGTTGTATGATGCGTTACATCGGGTGCCTGTGATCTGGGAGAGTGCACAGAGGACGATGAATATGAGCTAAAACACAGATGTGTTTGAAGCTAACGCATTCTTGGCAGAAGCAACGTTTTTGAGTGACTTTCTTACCAGCGTAAACGAAACAGCACAGAGACTCAAACGATCTAATGCAATGGCCAAACAGTGTTGTGTTTAGATATTGGAATTAATAATCTCCGGTTTACTGGTATCCAAGTTTCAACTAATCCGTGAGCTTAATCGAAACTGAACGGACTACATTTAAAAAATGCAGAAAGTACATTTTCAAACGTTTCTACATCTATCGAGGAAATTGTTACGCAAATAGTTATCAAGTTATGTCGTAGGAGCCGCTATCTTACGCTTTAAAGATTCAATACCTTTATTTCTTCATAGCCAACTGCTGATTTAGAACACTCGTGTAAATATAACTTGGCTACACTGTATTTTGCTCAGATAATTTCCAAACAATTGATTACTGCTAAATAATAGTTAATTTTTAAAATGTTTATTTTTCCCTATTATAGAAATCCCTCGCTTACTTGATAATTAGCAATGCACGGTCCTTCAAGGAGATAAACATAGAGTCAAACGCTAGATCATCTACATTGTTAGACAATTTCATTGTCTACTCACTGTTTGATGCGTTGAGATTGTATTGTGACGAATCGCATTATAATTATAATAAGGGCTCTGACGTCACACTATTATCCCTTCTTGAAGTAAAACGTCATCGGCTATCTTTCTTTGAAGAATAAATTCATTCATTTCAGGAATTTGAAGAAACCTAGAAACCTACTCAGAGGCGCTCGCGGTTCCAAGCCCAGTGAGTGAGTCAGTCAGCCAGCTAGTAGCCTAAGCTAATAAATAATAAGTAAACGGTTTTAGCCATCCTATAATTACAAACTTTGAGTGGGTATGAAGTGTTAGCGACTTCATTTTCATATCTTCGGACTATGAGGGTTGGTGTCAAATCCTCTCCTTCGCCGTCTCATCTTACCACCGAAAGTGTACGAGTAGTGAACTCATTAGGACTTATTTTATTAGGGGTGCACGCGGAGCAGAAATCTCGAACAAAATTCTTTCCTGGCGGGGATTTGAACCCAGACTGACATTCCAGCACGCTAAAAACCACACTACAGATGACCCTCGTAGATGAAAATCACGTAAGTGAACAAGAAAAATGAGTTTTTTACATTATTATTCTTCATTCCAGTTCACCTACTGCAATTCTACCAAGCATATTGCTACGTTAATACCAGGTTACTTGGTTTACAGTTGCTATGTGGCATTTTCTCTCCAAATGTAGCAAATCCCAAACAAAAACTTTGAAATAATTATCAATAGCCACGCGGGCAGCGCTTTTGTTGGATACTTACAGATGTTTTGTTACATACTTGTATAAGTTTTATATATGTATACTAAGATATATTACATCAATGCATGCGCACATACACACACCCACATACATCCACACACACACACGTGCACACACACATACATACATATGTACTTACTAATACATACTTACATACATATATACATGCCTACATATATACATACAAGCATATATACATGCATACATACATACATACATATATACATACCTGCGTAAATACATACATGCATAAATACCTTCATGAATATGCATGCCATACATGCCATACATGCATACATAAATACATATACATGTATAAACATTCATAAATACCTCGGCACAGGGCCTACATACGTGCATACACAATTATACAAATAAATTTTCTAACCGTATGTATCGAATCGTTCTAGATTTTGTTTCTTTGTCTAACACTCTCCCTCTGTTGTCCATTGTCACAACTGAGCTCATTCGCTTCATGAGACTGAATCCCTACTGTTAAACTTCTTCTCTAGCAAACAATCTCTGAAGAAGTGAAAGTTGATTTCTGTGGCGACAATCAGGCATAATTTTGGAATCGGAATATTCCGAAAATATTCTTGCGCAATTTTGAACTTTGAGGGCTTATAATAATAATATTCTTTATTGAAACAATCCGGTTGACAAACGCAACCGGTTACAGTGTACAGTTATGCAATTGAAACAATTCACAAGAACACAAATGACAGAAGACATAAATCTTAACTACTAACAGAACAGACAGCCTGCAATACACGGCGCTAATAGCAGCCTACAAAGCATGTCCGTCTACGGGACTCGATCTCGGTACCTCTCGCTCTCTATGCCAGTGTGTTATCCAATGCGCTATCGGGCTTTGCTTTCTTCCACGCATTGGGATATTACTTAGCAATATTTGGAACAATGAAAACAATAAACCGAAACCTATTCGACAAAACTTATTAGGTGCGATAAACATTTCTTAAAACAATTAGATCACTTAAGCCTAAGCACTTGAAAGAAAATAAAGTAGCCCTAATATTGTCTCAAAGTAATAGAAAACCCACATATCCTTAATCATAAATCAGAGTCTTTTGGCTAACTACTTAAAATATTGTGACAGCCGTGTACTTATTCCAACTATTTACTGGAATCCGATTACAGTTAAAAATAGATTTTGAAGCTTAGCCGTTGAATCAGATGCTTAAAATGTCCATGCGGTCTGCATAGCCTCCTGATCAACAGTTTCGCGAGAACTCGTCTACAGACTTTTCGTCAACGACACTTCTTCTACAGACATTTCGCCTACGAATGAATCTGCATCCATTACAGCTAATCAACAGAGGCCACTATCTTATAGTTTCGCTAAAACATGCTATATTTTCAGGAATCCAGCTTCTAATTACTAAAACGATTATTTTCATCAATCCAACCTCTATTGACTGAAAAACTTAGTTTCATCCATCCATCCAGCTTGGTATCCAGTTTCTATTTATGGGAAAAATTATTTCGATCAATCCAGCTTCTATTTCAAGACAGGTATGTTTTCATCAATCCCACTTCCATTTAGGGAAACAGTTTTTTTCATCAATCCAGCTTCCATTTTAAAGTTACAATATCAAATAACTTCGTAGACGAAATGTCTGTAGACGAAGTGTCGTGACACCTAGATCAACAGAGGATCAGAGCTTTGGACTCAAGTGGCGTAAAACGAGAAATCGTCTTCAGATTCTGAATTAAAGGACTCGGATTCAGGCAGTGGAGGAGGATCCCTTATGAGCCTCCTGATTTCAAAAACTTGAATTCGACCGTCTTCCATATAGCTATCATTGTCTGATACAACCAATCTGTTGTTCATGTCGTCGACGTGCAGTCTGTACGGATGTCGCAAACCGTCTGCGTAGGATAGATGTTGAGTTTTGAACTGCAGACCTGAGCTCAGTAAAAGCACTCTGCTATTTTCGCAATCCGTCACCAAAATATCACCAACTGAATCTAAAGCCAGGAAGATTGGAACATCGATTTCATAATTTGAATATCCTGCTCTTCCACCGAATGTTCTTATAATGAACGGATTTGTAGTGTCGCTATCTGCATGTATGACGCATACTCCATGTTCAGGATCCGAAACTGAACCGTAACCGATCAAAAGTCGACTTTCTGTCAGTTTAAGAACATGCAATGGATGATGTATGCCACAAAATGGTAAATATATTTCGCGGAGGAGCGTGCCATCTGGCGAATATTCGCATATTCTGTGTGTTTCGTAAGCAGCCACAATGATGCTAGCGTCACTTGTAACAGACATGCATCCATAGTTATCTTGTACATACCATCTATGAATAATTTTTCCATTCACGTCGACTTTTAGAATTTCGCTTGAATCACCGACGTGCTTAGCATCCATGATGTAAATGCACATGAACTTAGAGCATGAGGTTAAGTCACCTGGAGCTTCCAATCCGTTCAGCTTCCATCGGCAAATGAATTCAGAATCTATCAGGTCGAATACTTCAACTTCCGAACTATCTTTGCTTACAACATATATCTTTTCGCAGAGAATAGCGAATCCTGTTATTCCTCTGCATTCCTTCGTCTGGATTGTTCTTAGTAGTACTGGATCCATCCTTTCTGAGTTAGTTACAATTATTGTTTCAGTACTTTTGAATAATGGCTCTGCAACGGGAAAGTAGCTAGTATTCATTGTTGCAGTACCTATTGTTGCAATATCAGAAATGCAATCTTCATCCTCGTCATCTTCTGGTATGTGCATAGCTGTTTCTGTTACTGTGGAAAAAGAATTAAGTGCCTTTCTTGATGTTGGCTTCACCTGGCATTTTCGTCCTTTCCATTTGGTTGTGACATCCTCATAACTAAGTTGTAGGTCACATCCTTCTGATTTGTATTTAAGTGGTTCTTTTTGATGCAGTACAAGGTTTTGCTGAACTGGATCGCCTCCCATATCAAACAGTACTACCGGTGTAGTTCCTTTCGTTTCTTTCCGTGTTTTATTATACACAGAAGATGAATTTTCTTCCATTGAAAAGAATGTGTCAATATCTGTATTACTGATTAAAGCTGAACTTGGATTCTCTGAATTTGACGTTGCTTTTAATACAATATTCGCTGAACTGACATAGCTATCTATGCATTTTCTGCTGGTCTGCTCAGGGTGAAATTCTTGTTTTAGATTTTCTGACGAGCCAATGTTTTCTGGAAAGTATATTAATAAAAGTTTGCTAAAATTCAACACTTATTGAAACTGTCTACACAATTTTAATATGTGAATTCGCTAATGCTCCCAGACGTCAGTAGCAATAAAACTATTACACGGCGCTGGATTTGCACTGGAATTAATAAAGGCGGACTTTAGGATGACATGACGTTGATAAAATAATATTGATTAAGTAACGTTCTCAAAACGTTGCTTAGGCCTAAATCAATTAATTACTTGTAAGCGGTGTAAATCCTAGCATACCATTAGACTTCTTTCAAATTAGGTCCTATGAAAACTTTAAATAACCAAGGCAAAACCTGGAGGTCACCGTGTAAAACACCAGTTTTTTAAAACTTTAACGATGAGAGTGTTCTAAAAGTGACTGGGGAACCAAAGCAGCTCGTCGTTGAAATGTTAAACATGCTCATGAAAGACAATAATGAATTGAAATAACGTTAACGGACTTAAATTACGATATTAGCACTAGGCTTTAAGGCTAGGCTGGAGTAAACAGATAATGAAGTACCTATGTTCTTTGATCTAACCTGTTATTTTTCCAACAGTGTTACCAATAAAATCCTTCAATGCTGACTTCATAAAAGACACTTTTAGATGAAGATGTTTGAAATCTTTCGGACTGGGATTTAGGCCTAGTAGTTTCATTTCGTCTGTTTTTCCTTTAAGGTCGTAGGCAGCTTGGCATATATCGGCAGGCGAACCCTTCTCCGCGATGTATTTGCAGTAATGTGAATGTGTCTCCAAAATTGTGAGCTGTAAATCTAGCTCGTCATCAACTGCCAGTGCTTCCTTTTCGCGTTTATCCTTAATAGATTTCAGTTCAGCTAGCAAAGACTTCATATCGCCATCCACCAGTTCCTTTACATCCTCGGCTGTCTGCACTATTTCACTTTCTACATGCTGCAATGTCTGAAGAAAATCTGTTGTCTCTTTTTTCAGTTGATCTCTTTGGCTTTGAAATCTATCGAAACAGGCAGATAGATCTTTAGCGCTGTTAGAAATTTCTTCTCTAAACTTATCTGCTTCTCTTGCTATGCTTGATCCTTTGTGAAGCGAATGACTTTCCCGAAAACACAATCTGCACAGAACGAGTCTGCAATCGAAACAGAAAATAGCCAGCTCTTGGTTTCTGTGTTTTCCACAAAAAGTAGCGGAAGAGGACTTTGATAAATCCTCTGCCTCTGTCAAATTCACATTAACAACTGTATGATTTCTTGTTGCTTTAAATTTCATATGCTGTTTCAAACAAGAGCTGCAAAGATGTTGGCTGCAATCCTCGCAGAACACTTCAGCACTTGGTGCATCCAAGACTTCATCTTCCAGGCACCCATCGCAAGGCACGACCCTCATGGACGAGCTTAACATTTTCTTCATTCCAGACAGCTTGTCGATGAAGAAATTCTTCTGCAGTGCTGAAACACCATCGGGTGGAATGACAAATTCTTTCCTGCAAAGCGGACACGGCAATTTGTCTCCAACACACTTTTCCAGTTTTGCTGCAGTTTCGCTGAGACATTTCAAACAGAACGTGTGGATGCAGGGCAACATTCTTGGATCGTCAAACGACTTTAGACAGATGCAGCATTCTGTCATATCCTTCAACTCTTGCTCGACATCCTTAAGCTTAACCGCCTTCGCTGCCATTATCGCTGATAGACTAAATCACTTTCGCTTTCGGTTTTTAGGAGATGAAACCTCTTGACTAATCACGAAACATGCAGGAAATTTCCTGGGTCATCATATTGATCAAGACACAAAATGTAATCTTTATTTATCGTTTGAAACATCGGTGTATATTCTGCTTTCCTCGACGATCTATTATCATTCGAACAATCCACTAAGAAAATGTCTGAACAGTTACGTATTAGCATTATTAACAGAAACTAATGCAGTGCAAATAATTATATTTAGAAAAATCGAGCACGGTTAACGTCGGCTTAGGCCAACATAACGTTATTAATAGAAACTGTATTGTTTATCACCTGTAGACTCTTGAACACCTTCATAGTAAGTAAGCGTGTAATTTTAAATGTTTTGTTTTAAAATTAAAACAAACAGAACTTACACTACGCTAGTGGTAGTGACAGTCCAAAACCTTAAAAAAACAATAAAACAAACAGTAGACCCTAGCTTTGGCGTGTCTGGCCAAAGATTGTGAGTGCCAGACCCTGGGGATAAAAATATCGTCACACTGAGCATTGTGTAGGTCCTAGATTTTTTTAAGACGTAGGCCTACCGCTTTTTGGTCGGACGCTATCTGCTGTTTTGATAGGCTTAAGGTAAAAATCGAATTTGTCGTAGACACCACCAAAATGTGCAGACAAATTGTGCTCAAAATATTATTGAATGCATCAAATGAGTTGGTTTAGGAGCGAATACCCAGACCCCGCTAAGGAAACTTACGACGCCCCCTCACTTCTTGTCATAGGGTTTCTCGTTGTCATAGGTGTCAACATAAATCATTCAAGTAGGCCTACTAAATTCTCAGCTAAGCAAGAACATTTGCTTCAAGTCTTTTTTATTACTTGTATGATAAAGTGGCTAGTTCCTTCAAGAGCTTTCTCTCGGCAAACTAGGCACTACTAATTGGCCTACTTTTCACACTTTAGTTGTAGGCATATAGGCAGATTCATTCATTCATTCATAAATTTATACAGATGTGATCTATATAAAATTATATTCAAATTAGAAATGTATCTAATTAGGCAAATAATAGCATGTGTTGGATTATTGTCATAATTATGACAGTCGAATCTTTGAGAACAGGAGATGATAATAAAGAAGTTATTGTTTAATAGCTTCTCCGAGCAACAACATAAAAAGCTTCAAGGAAGATTTTGACATTGCGATTAGAGTTTAAAAATCAAGACTGTAGGAATGTATGCACTCGTTGTGTGAGTCTTAGGCTACGGTAGCAAAACAGATTTCGTTATTTTCTAATGTGGTCAGTGGCCAATTAGATAATTAGTAAAAGACCTAATGTTAGTGGCCAGCAAGGTTTTTGCCCGTTTGAAGAGCTTCGATGACCCCCTCCCATTCGATTTCAAACAAAAAAAGAACGATGTGCGAAAAGCCCTGTTGCATACAACATAAATAGGTCATATAATCAAATTGGAAAATTCGGCCGCTGCATACACGTCATCAGAGGCATCCAACAGTGTTGAAGGCAACAGAGCGCTGAACGTTGCAGCCAACGAGCTAAGGCTAAGAAATCGCTGTTGATTGGTCCACTATAGAGTGCATACGATGAAAATGTAGATTTAAATAAATAAACAGTAGAGATTTGAGTCATGTAATTCGTAAACAGTCGATGACTCGAAGCCACGATTCAGAAGATTTTGTCCGTTTTGAATTGGCGCCACGTCATTTAAGGTCCCGTGCACGGACCGTTTCTAGCCAGAGATGTTTAGATCTCTGAAATAAGTCAGCTTCGGGAGAGCGAACCGCGGTCAGAGGCCCCTGTGCCGCCAGGGACCCTTGTGCATTGCACATTGCACAACCCTTTGCTACGAAACTGCTAAATGTCCCGAGATGTGGCTAGTAGCACGCACACAGCCATATGCCTTTATTCAAGTCGGCAGCGGTGTTGAAGAAGGCGGTCAACCGATCAATTCAATGACAAATGAATGGAGTCGAAGCACTACTGGCTTTATAGAAGACATTTACATTTTCTTTATCAATATCAATATTTATCTGTGGAAGAAAGTCTAAAATAAGATATAGGCCTAGACATAAAACTGATTAGGTTATTTCTTAATGTATTTACAGATTTCTTACGTGCAGCATCGATATATCTTAACGTCAGCTGCTGGACTTATGTGTACGTAAGAGTCATTGCATGAAATCAGTCCTGTATTCTTGAATCCTCAGTCGTTAGGCTACTGAATAAGACAGTTATCGTTCCGGTTTATAATGCAGTTAATGTAAATCGAGTCTACAACAATTCGATAATTTCGATAAATGCATAGGCCTACACATTTAGCCATAACCATAACCATAAATTTTATTGTTTTCCAACAGAAACAAAGAATACAAGCATTGTAAGTACAGTAGGCTATAATAGTTGGGAAACAATAGTGCATCCTAACAATTGCTACTAGGGGCCTACTTCTGATAATTATAACCAGAAATGCCTGAAAGCGATCTTATGTCATGCCACTGGTGGCAACTGGGACCAAAACAATGGATTCAATGTGTTTCATATTACGTTGGGCCCACAATGAGGTCATAGCTTACAATCAAGTGCCTGCTCTTTGCTTCGTTAACAAAGAGTATTGTATAAACCCTACGCCTGCAGCCTAGCCTATGAGTTTAAACAGACACGTATCGAATGCCATTGCTCAGGGCAATCTCTTCGTCCGCTCCAAGGAAATGGATCCTCCTTAAGTCTTCATTGTGATTGAATCATGAATGTAAGTCTTTCAGTCGTTGATTTTCTTCATTAGAATCCAGCAAAACAGTCGGCGATAGATTGCAGTCGAATATTTTCCTATGCCTGTAAATTCTTTATAGAAAAATGTTCTCCTATCTTCAGTTGATCGTATTTTTTCTGATGGGTGTCACTGTGGTGTGGAATACAGGCAGCCATCTTAATCAGACATGCATGTCTAATCAGAGTGTTTTTCGGGAAAGTCGTCCACAACGCACAGAAGAGACGTTGGGTAGGAATTCTTATCATACAGTTTATCTGGTAAAACAACAACGAAGTGGGCAGGCAATATTTCAGATTGGCTAATGCAACATCTGCGACCTGGTTTCGAATACCGGTTTCATCATGCAGAATCATAATATTATTACAGCATTGAGAAGCCCACGGACAGTAGGGTGGTCGCATGACTCGCATCTCTAATGGAAAATTTTCAACTTCAGTTGTTTACTTTCGCCAACCCGGCATTCCGTGCCAATTGGTTTAAAAGTAATGTAGCTCCAAAATTAGCAGGATCGAACAATATCTAGGACTCGCACAACGTCTTTAAAATGTTGATTTTTACTAATAATTTTCGTCATTTCGAGTAAATGTATTTGATTCGCATTTTTGGACCTATGTTTAGTTTTCAACAGAAAGGCTGGATGATTTTACTTATGCACAACTAAAAAATAATTTCTACAATGTTTATGTTCTCGTTGATTGTTTATTATTTATTTTTATTGGCATTTTAGTGGTATTTGATCCGTGAGTTCCTGAGACCGATAACCACATATCTATTCGAACAAGCATACACAAAAGGGTGCAGTGGGGAAAAAACGAAAATTCGAAATTCGAAAAGTAATAGCAACCAAAAGTTGCCTAATGGCATGGATCAAAAACTGTTCAAAATTAAAAATAAATTAATGTCTACCGCTCCCACCAGAGGGTCAAAGTTACGAGACAAAGCGTTTTTCGAGAAAATTGTAGGTTTTCTGGTAAAATATTCTAATTGAAAACTAATTAACTGCCATTCAGTATACCGCTAGAAAGAGCTCTTAAAACAGAATAAAATGATGTGTTAATTTTCAGAATATCCCCATATTTGTAGAAGTTATTAACTTTTACCATTTCCTCAATAATAATAATAACTTTAGGCCTAATAAATAATTTTAATCACTAATCAGTGTAATCACTAGTAACCATGCATGCAATAAATGTAATTGTGCTGTAATCTGGACCTACTACAGGCAGTTGAATTTATTCCTGGTTTAAATGTTCACTTTTCATGGTTGATTGCAACTATTATGCTTACTTTTCAAGTGCTCCTATATTTGATAAGGGGTAAATCTTTGATGGTGTTGTGCTAGTCATAAAAATTGAAAAAATACAACTTTTTGTGCGATGTTTCTGGAAGGAATGGAACCTTGGCGAACAGTAGTTTCAAACTTTAATTTTTAAGAACCACCCTAACGGACAGGTATGACAATTAGGCCACGCTGGCTAGCCGCCTCAGAATCTGCCGCATAAAGCACATTGCTTGTTTAAGTTGCGGCTGTTTCAACTTGATTTTTCTTCTAATAAACGAATATGTGATGATGATGCTACGTAATTGTAATTAGTAACTTATATTGCGTCGGTGTCTAATGCACAAAGCATCAACCGATGGCACACCACAACTAAGCCGCAATCAGTTCAATATTCAGAAGATCATTGTGTAAGATATCGGTCTTAAAACTTGAAATTGGGCAACTGATGTCAAAACATCTCGTAACACAAAGTAAAATAAGGACAATCAGTCAGTAATCATTTAACATCCATTTGTTCACTTAGGTAATAGGCTATACATTGACTCATTTAATTGTGAATGAAGACTCCGTTGAGTAGACTTTATATCACGACACCAGCTCGAAGTCCAGAGAAAGTGAACTTAAAGGCCTGCGCTTCATTTTGTCTCGAAAAATTACTGTTATTTTGCTGGGACCGGCTTTACCCATGTCGGCTATTAGGGATGAGCCGATTATCCGTTCAGAAAGCGGATCGGGGCGGATTTTTCACTAATCGGTATTAATAGGAATCGGCGATCCGAGGCCTTAAAATCCGAATAACAAACAAGTCATATTTGTGACCAAAAAGAATTCTTTTTTTCATTAATACAGAAATAGTAACCTGTTTTGGCGACCTCCTACGGTAATACTTAATCTTGAATATTGAAAGCCCGTGTATTATAATAAAATTGTGAGTCGAAGCATCATCAAAATGGCGGACAGTCGGGCTTTTTAG
Organism: Aporrectodea caliginosa; assembly: GCA_020284085.1. Classification (NCBI taxonomy): domain Eukaryota; kingdom Metazoa; phylum Annelida; class Clitellata; order Crassiclitellata; family Lumbricidae; genus Aporrectodea; species Aporrectodea caliginosa. The sequence goes on along the minus strand of JACEVL010000457.1, from coordinate 119,217 downwards.
TTACAAACAGCGCCTAGAACCAAATAAAAGTGAATATTGCCCATTAATCGGATCGGAATCGGAATCGGAGAATAAAGCAGGCCAACTAAACGGAATCGGAAATCGGCAAAAAATGCCAATCGGCTCATCCCTATCGGCTATCCAGTATCCATGGATTCCAGACTGCAACTCGTATGCATAGGCTACTGCTACAGCTCAGTCCTGAAGCTTTGCCTATGTTGGACTCACCGGATTGAATCGCCTTCTTCGAGAGTGGTGGCTCGAGACACTCAATTTGTCCCTTCCACAGTTTCGTCAGCGCCTGAATAGGCTAAACTGAATAAATGGAATAAACGAAAATTGACTGATTGATTGAAGTATGTATTAATTGATATTGATTGAAGTATGTATTATTTGATATTGACTGAAGTATGTATTATTTGACAGTGATTGAAGTATGTATTATTTGACAGTTATTTTACTGGTTCGGGTCTAAAACGCCACTGATGAGTTTATTCTTGAAGTGGCGCTTAATAAATGTCAGCTTAAAAGTGCAATTACATTTGCAATGATGGTTAAGTGCAGAAAGTTTAGATAACACTTTATGGATAAATAAAATTGTATAAATATTTGTTAATTCGCTATAAAAGCTTCTAAGTTAAACCGTAAGGTAAAATTCGAGCACATCATTGTATATTTTTAAATACAATAATGGCTACAAACGTTGCGGAAATTTAGGTTTGACTTGATAATATTATTGTACGTCAACAAGTTGTCTGTTGTAGAACTGATGTTAATTTTATGATTACAGTTCACATAAATTTTCTGAAGTCCTTTCAACGTGTGGTTTGTGTCGTCTCTGGTGTTATACGTCTTCAAGGCCACATTTATATTCTGTGCGGACATCTGTATTCTGTCAAGTCGATTCGTGTCCATGAAGATACGCCACCGTTTGATCTTCTTATGGTGATTGCAATTGAAGAAGTTAATCAAAGTCGACGTTTTGCATATGATGCCGCATTAAAACGTCTCTACATCTTAGATCATGGTTTATCGTGCATCTGGAAGTTAACGATAGAAGATCATAAACTAACGAAATGGCTGTGCGATTTAGTCCGGCCGATCAGTTTCATAGTTTCCACAGATGGCCAAGTTGTAGTGCTTCGACATGGTCAAACATCTAGTGAACTGGTCATCTATGAACCAAACGGTTGTCTTGTCCGTACTATTGTGGTGTGTAAAAACATCGACAATCCATTCTGGCTCCTTCAAATTCAAACTAATGCATTTATCATATTCAATGCATTCAACGAAGGTGAAAGGCTTCCCCTCCACTTGGACAAGATAGGGCTTAGTTTAGTTTCTAGTAACGGAGAGATTATCAGTCAAATGAACTTCACAGAAAGCGAAAACAGAACTGACGAATGTTGGCGTTGGAAAGTGGATGGTTCAGCCTTAGAACTCATTATTGAATTTATTTATAGTCATTGCGACCTTTATCTACTTCTGGAAGAACATATTATTCCAATATATTTCTGTATCTGAAATTAAGAAAGATTTAATAAATCTATTTGCAATCATAGCCTACTTCTGCAGAGCTGTTACCCCCAAGCGAATTCAATGGTGGCCTACGGTGAAATGGCCTTCATTATGGAGATCAGCTGCGATATAAGTTAGGACTCTCACAGACGAGTAAGCAGTTGCGGACCAACAACGACATCTCTGTCAAATTTAGGTATGTTGGCAATTTGTTGGGTAGCGTCGTGACCACTCTATTTAAATCCAGAATCATGAGTCGTGCTTAAAATGTACTAAGTGTATGGGCCTACATAAACACACATAGCCTACACATTAGCAGACCATAAACGCGAACTTAGAATAGCCTAAGATAGCGAACGTAGATTAAGGGCATGTGGGTGCACAACCTAAAAACCTTGGTTGGGTAACTAGATTGCATAAAAAATAATCACAAGCTACCAATACCAAGAGTACGCGCATGTCCTGACATAGATGCTCAGTGCTCACCCATCTTGTTTAGGCAAGGAATAATCTTCACGGACTTCCTAATAAATGTAAAAAGCCAAAGGAACCAAAATAAACACAAGCGGAAGTAACAATAGCTCACACTACAACAACAATAATGAGGCTCAACATAAATTCATTCTAATCTATACTACTGTAGCCTACGTCTGTTTCAAACCATAGGTCTTCTAGATAGCCTATACTGAAAAATGAAATATCTTCTTACCGGCAAATTTTGAACTGATTACTTAAAATAAAGATTTTGCCCAGTACATGCGATTGACTGGCGCTAGTTTTCATATTTCTGTGCGTGAAATCATGGAATGCGAGAACAATTATTGAAGCCTAGCAATATAGATCTACTGCACATAAATTCTGCATCAAAGGGCAAAACGTCAATTATGAAATTTGGAAATGACTTTTTTCTGGTGGAAAAATCAGACGATGTGATGGAATGTGACTGAAGTGCTTTTGAAGCAGTGCTGAGTGACTGCGTATATTGGTAAACATTAAGAGGTCTGTTGGATGTGGACTTTGTGTTGCTGCTCCTGTGTCAGCAGATGTGATGGCATGTGACACTAAAGGACAGCTTTTTCTTATTTTGAAACATTGGACAGAGGAGGTCTAACATGGTTGATGTTGCAGTAAAAGTATTCCATATATTATAGTGTTTGGGGTCAACAGCTTATGAGGAGCAATTTTTAAGTGCAACAAATCATAAAGAAATCTTATTTATGTATCTATGAAAAGCTTTTTACAGTATTCATTTACACATAGCGTTTCTGATTGTGGCCATACGTTTTTAGACTTTGTTCGTGCATTGCTAGCAAAAATGGCCAAAATCTTGCTTAACAACTACTGCAAGAAATACAAAAATGCTAATAATATCTGTAAATGAGCATAATGTAAAAGTAATCGTAAGTCAACACTAAAGACTTAATTAAATTAACAGTTCTACAGCTGTGAAATGTAATTATGCTCCTTGAACGTATGGATTATAGAAGAAAGAAGAGCTGTCCGAGGCAGCCATTGGTATTATGTGCAAGCGAATTCATTTTCTTAGCCTTTGCATATAAGAAAGGGAGGTCAATCCTCTCCCTTACCGTCCCATCTCCTCCCCACAGTGTACGGTCGGTGTAGTCATTATAGCTATAGCTGAGTTGGATAGGGGTGGTGAGAAATCTCGAACTGAATTCTGCCCTAACGGGATTTGAACCCGCGATATCTCCTTTGACAGTCCAGCACACTGACCATGCACTACATTACAGAGAGCCCTTTATATATAGAACTTGTATAGAATTTATATAGAAATCTGTAAAAACGTGTAATATTTAATTGCATGTAATAATCTTTCCATAGCAATTCAGAAATGTATGTTACAAATTAGTGCGCAGAACTGGCAGAATAATTTGCATAATAAAATTTCTGAATTGCTATAATTTCACCAACTTCAACATCCAGCCAAACCGCTCCAACTGATCATCATCCTATCTCAGTCTTGCCAACCCCAGGTCACTAATCATCTCCAAATGAGCCATATCCAACACTGCGCCACGACTTTGGAAATATCTCCTCCCGAATGTAAATTATATAATTAGATCATCTCTTCATAGATTTTGTATCTTTGTCTACGCTCTCTCTCTCTGTTGTCCATTGTCACAACTGATCTTCACTTCATGAGACTGATTCCCTTCTTCTCTAGCAAACAATCCCTAACGGTGAAGAAGATTTTGGACTCCGAATATTCCGAAAATAATCTTAAAATAGGTAGTCCTGGTTCGCGCAATTTTGGTACTTTGAGGGCCTATGCATTGCTTCCTTCCGCGCATTGGGATATTACTTCAGCAATAATTGGAACAATGAAGACAGCAAACCGAAACAGATTCCACAAAACTGATTAGTTGCGATAAATATTTCTTAAAACTAAAATCTAAGCACTTGAAAGAAAAATGAAGTAGCCCAAGCCTAATATTGTTTCAAAGTAATAGAACAGTCTGCTGTTATTTGATCGCTTAAACTATTCCTTAACCATAAATCATACTAAAATCTAAGCACTTGAAAGAAATATGAAGTAAGCTAAACCTAATATTGTTTCAAAGTAACAGTGTGATTCTCCTTACAGATTTTATTTTAGTTATAGTTACAGTTATAGTTTATGATTTTTTATTTTAGTTATAGTTATAGTTATAGTTATAGTTAGTATTATTTTTTTTAGTTATAGTTATAGTTATGGTTAACGGATTTTTATTTTAGTTAATATTTTAGTTACTAGGCCTACGTAGTTACAATAATTATGGCTAGACTATAAACAAATTTGTGCGCATTAACACACATTTTCACAATTTGCTCAGAGCTTTAAAAGCCTTTGAAGCATGGGTGCATTCAGCTTCATGAATACACGATTATTACACGAGGTTTCAAAGCACCTGACAAACTGCATAATAAAAATATCGCATTTTTTCATTCTCATTTATGTCGAATCGTCCATATTGCACTTCCTATTTTTATTTTTTGTATTAACGAAAATAAGGATGAATTTTTGTTATTGTTATTTTCGTCATAGTTATAGTTATAGTTAATGATATTTTTTAGTTATAGTTATAGTTATCGTTAACGAAATCATTTTATTTTCGTTAACGAACATTTTCGTTATCGTTATTGTTAACGAGAATCACACTGCAAAGTAATAGAACACTCTGCTGTTATTTAATCGCTTAAACTAATCCTTAGCCATAAATCATACAAAAATCTAAGCTCTTGAAATAAAAATGAAGTAACCTAAGCCTAATATTGTTTCAAAGTAATAGAACACTCTGCTGTCATTTAATCGCTTAAACTATTCCTTAACCACAAATTATACAAAAATCTAAGCACTTGAATAAAAATGAAGTAACCTAAGCCTAATATTGTTTCAAAGTTATAGAACAGTCTGCTGTTATTTAATCGCTTAAACTATTCCTTAACCATAAATCATACAAAAATCTAAGCACTTGAAATAAAAATGAAGTAACCTAAGGCTAATATTGTTTCAAAGTAATAGAACACTCTGCGGTTATTTAATCGCTTAAACTATTCCTTAACCATAAATCTTAGTCTCTTGGATAGCTCCTTAAAAAGAAAAATGAAAAATATCGTGACTGCCGTGTACTTATTCTAACTACTTACTGGAATCCGACTACAGTAATAAATATATCGGATTTGGTTGATGACTACGATAGGCCTAAATCAAAGTCGAATTCTATGGATTTGAAGCTCAAACGTAGAATCAGGTGCTTACAATGTTCATGCGGTCTGCATAGACTCCAGGATTTAGATCAACTGAGGATCAGAATTTTGGACTCGTGTCATAATACTAGAAATCGTTTTCATATTCTGAATTAAAGGACTCGGATTCAGGCAGTGGAGGATCCCTTATGAGCCTCCTGATTTCAAAAACTTGAATTCGACCGTCTTCCATATAGCTATCGTTGCCTGATACAACCAATCTGTTGTTCGTTTCGTCGATACACATTCTGTACGGATGTTCAAAATAGCCTGTTTTAACTCAACTTGAGTTTTGAACTGCATACACGAACTCAGTAGCATCACTCTGTTGTGTGCCCAGTCTGCCACCAAAATGTCTCCAGCCGAGTCCAAAGCCATGAAGATTGGAACAGCAGCCTGTTTTCTTGACCCTCCCTTTCTTCCACCGAATGCGCTTGTGATGAATGGATCCATAGTATCGCTATCTACTTGTATGACACATACTCCACGTTCAGGATCCGAAGCAGAACCGTAACTAACCAAAAGTCGACTTTCTGCCAGTTTAAGAACATGCAATGGATGATGTATGCCACAAAATGGTAAATATATTTCGCGGAGGAGCGTTCCATCTGGCGCATATTCGCATATTGTGTGTGTTTCGTAAGCAGCCACAATGATGTTAGAGTCACTTGTAACAGACATGCATCCACAGTTTTCTTGTACGTACCATCTGTGAATAAGTTTTCCATTCACACCGACTTTTAGGATTTCGAGGAGGAGCGTTCCATCTGGCGCATTTTCGCATATTGTGTGTGTTTCGTAAGCAGCCACAATGATGTTAGAGTCACTTGTAACAGACATGCATCCACAGTTTTCTTGTACGTACCATCTGTGAATAAGTTTTCCATTCACACCGACTTTTAGGATTTCGCTTGAATCACCGACGTGCTTAGCATCCATGATGTAAATGCACACGAACTTAGAGCATGAGGTTAAGTCACCTGGAGCTTCCAATCCATTCAGCTTCCATCGGCAAAAGAATTCAGAATCTATCAGGTCGAATACTTCGACTTCCCAACTATCTTTGCTTACAACATATATTTTTTCGTTGAGAATCGAGAATCCTGTTATTGCCCTGCATTCCTTTGTCTTGATGGTTCTGATTACTACTGGATCTAACCTTTCTGAGATAGGTATGATCGTCGTACTACTCCTCGATATTGGCTCTGATATGTAACTAGCATTCAATGTTCGAGTACCCATTGTAGTATCACGAATCCATTCTTCATCCTCGTCATCTTCCTGTATGTGCGAAGCTGCTCCCGTTGCAGTGGAAAGGGAATGAAGGGCCCTATTTGATGCTGGATTCATCCGGCTCTTTCGTGGTTTCCAATAGGTTAAGACCTCTCCGTAACTATACGTTATCTCACCGCTGTCTGACTGATTGGAAAATCCTACAATTTCTCTACGAATTCTCCGCTTTTTTATCCATCAAGTTTAACTTACGGAAATCTTGTAATCTTGTTTGAGCCACAGGCTAAAAAGTCAAATCTTGCGACGACTAATTCGATCACTTACAATCATTCAATCGTCCTGAAACTTGGCAGATAGACTCGCCCTCGCAGACACTTCATTCTATAAAAATTTCAGCTCCCCAAAAAAGGCTAGCTTATAGAATCGGGGACTCAACTTTTCGAATCGGGGAATCCCCTTTTCCCATACGCAGCGTTGTCATTGGCCAGCGTTGTCATTGGCCGCAACAAAAACGGGCGCGGTGCCTGATTGAACGCACGCTATGTCGTAAAATTAACGGGGACTATATATTTGTAGAGGTAACTGCTTCGTAAGACGCATTATAGGATACTAGATGGATATAGTAAAAAAACTTTGTTTTTACGGGCTGTATTTTTTATTATACTCAGAAGATGAATTTGTTTTCCTTGAAAAAAACCTGACAGTATCTGTATTACTGACGAAAGCTGAACCTGGATTCCTTGCATTTGAAGCTGATTTTAATCCGACATTCGCTGAACTCAGTAAGCGTCTTGTGCTGGTCTGTTCAAGGTGAAATTTTTGTTTCAGGTTTGTTGACGAGTCAGTGTTTTCTGGAAAGTTATTTAACAGAGTGAATAAATACACTTTTGCTAACATTCAACACTAAGTCTTATTGAAACTGTCCATACAGTTTTCATGTGTGAATTCGTAAATGCTGCCAGACGTCAGTAGCAATAAAACTATAAACACCGTGCTGGTTTTGCAATGGAATCAATAAAGGCGGACTTTAGGTTACATAGCGTTACATAAATATTGATTAGTAATGTTCTCAAAATATCGCTTATGCATCAGTTACTTGCCTGTAGATGATGTTAACTCTAGCTTACCATTAATTTAGTCTCTTCTCCAATAAGAGACACTATAAAGTACCAAGACAACCTGGAGATCACCGTAGAAAAAATACGTTTGCTAAACAAAGACAATTATAGTGAATACTGTGAATTGAAATAATGTTAAGGGACTTCAGTTACGCTATTTGTACCTGACTTGGAACTGGAGTAAACAGATTATTATTTATTTATTTATTTATTTATTTATTTATTTATTTATTTATTTATTTATTAAATATGTAACGCGCGCAGGGTCACACCAAAATGTGAATCTGAGGCGCGGATAGTCAGCCGCCATGAGAAGATAGCCAAGGAGAAATAGTGAGTTTTGAAGGAAGGAATTGAAATTGAGCCTCGAAGAGAGAGTGGCACTTGATTCCATTCCTTGAGGGCGGAGGCGTGGAACGCACGCGAGCCCATAACTGTTCTGCATCGTGGCTCAACTAAAAGATCCGTACTTGATGATCGCAGGCAACGAGGAGGGAACTAAGGAGTTAGTAGGGGCCTAGTGATTAAAGGTATGGATATGTGCTGGCGCTAAGGGCTTTGTAGGTCAAACACTGGCAGGCTAATTTAAATTCAAATTCAGATGACGAGTATATACTTTGAACTAACCTTCTATTTTTCCAACAATTTTGCCATTAAGATCCCTAAGTTCTGACTTCAAAAAAGACACTCTTAGATGACGATGCTTGAATTCGTTCGGACTGGGATTCAGTAATTTCAGTTCCTCTGTTTTTCCTTTGAGGTCGTAGACAGCTTGGCCTATATCGGCAGGCGAACCCTTCTCCGTGATGTATTTGCAGTAATTTGAATGTATTGTATTGTATTTTCGTTTATTTAATAACTTGCTGTGAAGACGCAACAAGTAACATCAATGCATGATTATGCAGTTATAGTATTAGAGACTATAGTACTATTATTGCTTTGGGCCTGGATAATGCACTGTTCAGCACTATAATAGGTATAATTCTCGTGTAGGGCCTGTGGTGGCATAATGGGGCAAAAATTAGATTGGATTATATTATTGAGAGTGAGGCATAACGAGGATTCAGACAGCTGCTAGTAAATGTCTTTGAACATCTGGCGTGGTAAAAAGTTTTTGCTATCCTTAGCTGGTAGGGCAAAGGGGTGGGGCCTGAGTCGCAGATTGTATCGACTCTTCGGTCGCTCGTGGCACATTCGACGTAGAATGTGTTTAGGGTCGCTTATTATGGCCTTAAACAGCGCGTCGTCAGCTCGGTTAGCCAAACTTTCAACTGTCGGGGCCTCCTGCGGCAGAAACCCAGCTCTCCTAAGTCGGTTGGTGAAGCGTTCGAAGCGATCACGATCTCCTCCACTCAGGAACCCCCACCACGCCGGGGAGTCTGGGACGCGTACATCAGTCTCGCCATCGTTGTTGCTCGCGTTACCTCGTGTAGGGCCTGTGGTGGCATACCTCGCCCTCGTAGAGTTTTAAAGGCGTACATGGATGAGGAACAGGAACTCAGGATATTGTCAACATGTTCTGTAACTGTCAGTTTCTCTACAATTGTTACGCCGAGGATTTTGATGGTCGTCGATCTCTTGACACCGGTGACTGATGGCTGGGAAGCAAGGGAGGACATGTTGCGTCGCACGACTACAATCTCACGGGTCTTGGCATGGTTGATATGCAGATTCTTACTTTTAGCCCATAAAGAGATATTCTGGAGCTCAATCTCAAAGTAGAAATCCATGATCATCGTGCCTACGCCACTGTTGGCCCTTTGCTGTGGAATGACCTTCCTGCTATAACTGGTGCTGTGATGTTATCTGGGGGCACTAATGTTTCTGCTCGTTCTCTTAAGATTTTTCGTTTTTTGAGGGGCCAATCGCACTGGAAGCGCCTCTGATTAGGTTGTACTGTGAGAGGCGTTTTATAAATCCGTAAATAGAATAGAATAGAATAATCATCCATTGGCTTCTGAGTTTCAAGAGCACCAGGTAAACAACCGAGCATTTCTTGTCGCAGTTTGTTCAATAATGGATCCTGAAACAGTTCATTAGTTGCTGTGAAATAAGCATCTTGGTTCATTGATGGACATTCTTTCTGAAATCGCTTAAACAGCGCAGTTGATGGAACTTCGGTTGGACCAAACACAGACAAGAAGACATTCGACAAGACGACGTTCATGTCGTGATGACGGCATGCAAGCCAGACCATTAAATTTTCAGTTCCCAGAGCGTTTTCAATTCTGAAGCCTGCACCTTTTTGAAGCCCTGTGTTGCTGGTTGTTGTGTCAAGTACGAGGTCTTTGATCTGTGAACTCAGATTTCATTTCTCAATAACTTCAACACAGGCCTTGGCCTGAGACTTACCTTTACCTCTCCATTTTTGGCATTGTCAAAAGTTTCTCCTGACCATTTCCAGTGACAATAGCAGCTATGCGGTTCACATTTTCTTTTGATCCATCTAAGTCTGGCAATATTTTTCCGTCCCAGTGCAGCAATAACGGTCCTGCCAGTGAACACTCTTTTTCTTCCATTGTGAACATGACAAAAAGACACATTAGCACACAAGTAAAATGTTGAGAATGTGTTGACCTCTAAATGTTGCACAATTAGTCTGACATTTAGCAGGCAAACTATCTATACCCAGTGGACAAAAATAAGCCTTGTGGAGAAATGATTCCACAAACTTAAACTTTTATCTATAGCTTCTGGACCACCCTAACGGGTACGCTAACAGTTTATGATGTACTTAAAGTCCCAAACGTATAAAAAAACAATAAAACAAACAGTGTGGCCAAAGATTGTGAGTGCCAGACCTCTCTTTGGATTTGAACCCGAGACCTACTTGTGGAACCTTTATCAGTAGTTTTCCCCAACAGTTCGGGCATTCGCTAGAGGGCGCCACGCACGCTTCAGTAATTAGTTGGGAAACAACCAGCGCATCCTAATAATTGCTACTACTTCTGATAACCAGCAAAGCCTGAAAGCCATCTTATGTCATGCCACTGGTGGCAACTGGGACCAAAACAATGGATTCAATGTGTTTCAAAGCACGTTGGGCCCACAATGAGGTCATCGCTTACCATCAAGTGCCTGCTCCTCTTTGCTTCGTTAACAAAGAGTATTGTATGAATCCTATGCATGTAGCCTAGCCTATGAGTTTAAACAGACGTATCGAATGCCATTGCTCAGGGCAATCTCTTCGTCCGCTCCAAGGAAATGGATCCTCCTGAAGTCTTCATTGTGATTGAATCATGAATGTAATGTAAGTCTTTCAGTCGTTGATTTTCTTCATTAGAATCCAGCAAAACAGTCGGCGATAGATTGCAGTCGAATATTTTCCTATGCCTGTAAATTCGTTAGAGAAAAATGTTCAGCGATCTTCAGTTGATCGTATTTTTTCTGATGGGTGTCACTGTGGTGTGGAATACAGGCAGCCATCTTAATCAGACATGCATGTCTAATCAGAGTGTTTTTCGGGAAAGTCGTCCACAACGCACAGGAGAGACAGTGGGTAGGAATCCTTATTATATAGTTTATCTAGTATAACAGCAACGAAGTGGGCATGCACTATTTTTCAGATTGGCTAATGCAACATCTGCGACCTGCTTTCGAATACCGGGTTCATCATGCAGTAGCCTATCATATTACGGCTATACTGACAGTATTGGGAAGCCCACGGACAGGTCTGACAATTAGGCCACGCTGGCTAGACGCCTCAGATTGATGCGCATTGCTTGTTTAAGTTGCGGCTGTGTCAACTTGATTTTTCTTCTAATAAACGAATATCTGATGATGATGTTACGTAATTGTGTCTAATGCAAGCATTGATGTATTTTTATCTTTTAACCCTCAATGGGTCCTTGGGGTGCAATTGCACCCCATGGCCGATTCTATGGCTACTCACGTGTTATTATTAAAATTTCAGCAGTTATCTTCTAGGACATTGTAAGTGAACCATTTTTTCATATACTCATGCATAAAACGATAAAAAAAAGTTGACGTCAATTTTTGCCAGCACAGATTCATCGGGGGTGCAAATGCACCCCAAAATTATAACGTTGATATTATGAACAAATTCAGGTAATTGGTGCTAATTAGGCCTACTGCAATAATTTGTTATGTTATTATCAATTATGTTAGAACATTCCTGATATTAGTTGGACCTTTTTAGAAGTCAGACATTTTGTTTTGCTTACATTTTCAGTATTTCAGTGGCAGAAGAATTGCTTACTCAGGGTATGACCTATGTAGGAACGATGCGCAAGAACAAACGAGACATTCCTCCAAGCATGATAGCAAAAAACAGAGACGAATTTTCTTCGATCTTTGCATTTGATGGCAACAAAACGTTGGTATCATATGTCCCAAAAAAGGGAAAGTCGGTCATTCTTTTGTCGACAATGCATCACGACAAGGTTGTCGATGGTCTGAAACAAAAACCAGAGATCATCCTTCATTACAATGCAACTAAGAGCGGAGTAGATAACATGGATCATTTGGCTTGCATCTACTCATGTAAACGAAAGATCAACAGGTGGCCAATGGTCCTATTCTTTGACATGCTTGACACAGCTGCCATTGCCAGTTTCGTGATCTGGATGTGCAATAACCCTGACTGGAATAAGTCGTCCAAAGCGATACGTCGTCGCCAATTCATCATCAGTCTCGGGGAGTCTCTTGCCGAGCCACTTATAAGAAGACGTTTGGACAAGCCAGCCCTGCTCAGAGGACCGATCATGGACGCAATCCAACTTATAGAACTGGACTCTGGAGAATTTGAAGCAGGAACTGAGATACCAGCTAAAGTGAAGAGGACACAGGGACGTTGTCATCTGTGCCCGCGCGAGTGTGACAGGAAGACGCGCAAATTCTGCGATAAGTGCTCTAGGCCTGCTTGTCCGGCACACTCTGTCAATAATTTACTGTGTGACAAATGTACGATTTAGATAATTATGTCATTTGTTAACTGGTGTAATATGTTGGCCGTATGGCATATCTTACCATCGACTAGTCCAGCGCAGAGAGCGCCTCTGAGTCGGTTTATTTCCTGAAGGGGCGCTATATAAATGTGTTGAATAAATAAATAAATAAATAAAACATTGAACAGTATGTTTATATAAAATACATGGTATTCGATTACCGGTAGACAGAGCGTATCGTTGATTTATATTCTCAAACACTTAGGGGGTGCATTTGAACCCCAAGGACCTGGAACGTAACTTTCTGACAAGGACCCATTGAGGGTTAAGCCGCAATCAGTTCAAAATCCAGAAGATCATTGTGTAATATGTCGGTCTTAAGACTTGAAAGGGGCTACTGATGTCAAAACATCTCATCAGAGCTCGTAGCACAAAGTAAAATAAAGACAATCAGTCAATAATCATTTAACATCCATTTTTGCAGAGGTAATTGGTAATACATTGACTATTATTTCATTGTGAATGAAGACTCCGTTGGGTAGAATTTATATCACACCAGCTCGAAATCCTGATAAAATTAGCTTAAAGGCCTACGCTTTATATTGTCCCGAAAACTTACTGTAGGCTAAATATGCCAATCGGCTCATCCCTATCGGCTATCCAGTATCCATGGATTCCAGACTGCAACTCGTATGCATAGGCTACTGCTACAGCTCATTCCAGAAGCTTTGCCTATGTTGGACCCACCGGCTTGAATCGTCTTCTTCGAGAGTTGCGGCTCGAGCCCATCAGTTTGTCCATCCAGCAATTTTGCAGGCGCCTCAATAAACTGAATAAATAGAGTAAACGAAAATTGACTGATTGATTAAAGTAGGCTACGTATTAATTGATATTGATTGAAGTATGTATTATTTAACAGTGATTTTACTGGTTCGGGTCTGAAGCGCCACTGATGAGTTTATTCTTGAAGTGGGGTTTAGGAAATATCTTATAGGCTACTATATTTCTCAAAGTTTATAATTGCGTTTGTTTGTATGTTTGTTTGCTTGGCCGTACACTAGCCTAAAGGCTCCGAAAGGGAACGCTTTAGCGATTTGAAAATTTTACAAAACATTATTATGGGCATGTATAGGTAAACGCGACTATCAGCTCGCAGTTAATTTAAACGCTGATATATTATGGACATTTTAAACTTCGTAAACTACCGTAATACCAATAGGCCTAACGGAGGCCATTAATATGCACATTTTAACCTCGCGTGAGCGGCGTGACGTAAGAGAAATTTGGTCTTACGTCACGCGATGCTAAATATTATGCAAATCAGGCGCATTCGAAATAAAACGCGGGAGCCGCTCCGAAAAATTACGATCGCATAGAAGAACGGCCGAGCTTCGCCTACTATTATATTTAGCACGGGGAACAAATAATAGGCCTATATAAGGTAGAGATAACCCATGCGGTACTATTTCAACTCATTATTTACTTTAAATTCTGATTTACGGACATTTTTTATTTCGACGTCGTCATTTATTTAAACGCCTTAAAATCTAGGAAGCCCGTTTTTTCGCAACCAATAGCTAACGATGCCCGTTAGGCCTAATTTCTAATAAGAAATTTCCACGGGCGATTTTCTAGGTCATCTCAACTAAAAACTCGCCAATGCAACACTTTGGCGATGCAAAATTTTTAACGCACGTTCTGATCCCAACTAATTTCAGTTCAAAATTTGGTAATCCCGTAGTTTAGGTTGCTAAATTATTTGAATGTCTTCAATGCCGTACTTTACGTTGGTAAGTAAGCACTCTACCGATGTCCATCATAACTATCATCAATCCCGCTTCCATTTCATGGAGAATTATTTTAATCAATCCAGCTTCCATTTAATGAAAAAACTGACCCCACTTCTATTTAACCAGAAAATTTTTTTTTTCATCAATGGAACTTTTATTTCGGCAAAGAACTTTTCTCATGGGTCCAGCTTCTACTTAAGGCAACAATTATTTTCATCATTCCAGCTTCTATTACATCAGAAACTTAGTTTCAACAATCCAGCTTCTATTTACGATAAAAATTATTTAGATCAATCCAACTTCTATTTAAAGACAGAAATGGTTTCATCAATCCCACTCCGAGTTAGAGAAACAAGTTTTCCCTCAATTTCAGCTTCCATTTTAATTTTACGATATAAAATAATTTAGCAACCTAAACTACGAGTTTACCCAAAATTTAATTTAAGTTCCGATAGCCTAAATGGACATTTTTAGTTGATTTTCAAACCCATCAAACGGCAATGATGGATTAAGCTAGAGCTACACGAAAGAACGTTCGATAGGTGGCGCAGTAAGCGGATATTAAATTCAAATGCGAAGTCGCTTACCAAAAACACATTAAATTCAAATGCTAAACGGGACAGCAGCTGAGTCACAGGTAATTAAATTCAAATACACGGGAAAACTATTTTCACTTCTAAATATCGTTTCCATTCAGATATGTGGACATTTAAAATAGTTGAAGTCCTTCAGCATATATAGTAAGTAAGTAAGTAAGTAGCCTTTATTTGCAGCCGTTCAAATTACGCATGGCGAAAACCCGGGCAAAGCCGGGTAGAAAATGCAAGTCAGATTATAAATGCAATAACATTTGCAATTATGGTTAAGTGCAGAAAGCTTAGATAACACTTTATGGATAAATAAAATTGTAAGAATATTTGTTTAGTTAGCTATAAAAGCTTCCAAGAAAAACCGTAGGGTAAAAATTTGATCACATCATTGCATAGGCCTAGTTGAAAAAACGTTTTTTCGATTTTTATTAAATTTAAAAAAGTCGTTTTTGGTTTTTGATTTCTCGTCACGTTTTTCCCCGTTTTTATTTTGTATGTAACTTTATTTATTTATATACTATCTGTAATTATTTGTTTAATTTTATTCTTGCCTGATATCTCTTAGGCCTACGTTGTCTCCGTCATTTCAAGGATTCATCTAATTTAGCCTACGTCACTATTTAGTGTCATCAGTTGAGAAATAGATGGCACAGTACAGGAAATAAAATTTATAAAAGTTATTTGAATTTCTAAGTTAGGCTATCTAAAATGCGATATGGGTACTTGTCGGTTAATTCACCGGAATTAATTTTTTCAATGGTAATGACTTGCCCACGTAAAATTATTTCACCGGATTTAATATTTGCAATGGTATGAATATTTGCAATGGTATTGACTTGCCCACGTAAAATAGATGTATGTACTTTCAAGCACAATTAAGCTGACGACCCTAACCCTGACCCTAACCGACCCTCACGTTAATATAATGACGACACTAACCCTAACCCTGACCCTAAACGACCCTCACGACTTCAAGTTTTATAGTCCATATAGGTTACGTTGAGGTGTTGGTTAGAGTCAGGGTTAAGGTTAGTGTCGTCCATGCTTTCTGATGACGAAACGGTGCTTAAAAGGAAATAAACGCGTAGAAATTTATTCCGGTGCATGATCAGGCAAGGTAGGCCTATAGACGCAAGAATTAAATCCGGTGAATTAAACGACAAGGTACAGGAAAAAATTAATTCCGGTGAATTAACCGACAAGTACCTGCGATATGTTGTCTTTGTACACAGTAATCTGTGATTGACTGATAAACTGACTGATAATTATTACTTCATATTAAGTTCTTATATATAAGTCAAAATTGTAAGTAAGTAAGCCTACACTCTATACTTACAAAGTTTAATTTTTAATTGTTTATGTCAGCATGGACTTATGTGGACTTAGGCCTATGTATAAAATTGAAATTTGAAATGATTTCAATATTTTTAATTTTTCAATTTCTTACTAAACCAAACACATGAAAAAGAAATAATTGTTGTTGATTAATGTTACTTGGTGTTTACTAATAAAGTTATGTTATTTGCTTATTAAAATTAAATTGTGTAAACAAGGCTTTAATTTTAAAATGCACTAAAAGATGTTACAAAGTCAAATTATTTTCTTGTCCGTTTTTTCCGTTTTTTTCGTTTTTTGTTTTGTTTTTTACCGTTTTTAAAACTATGCGTCATTGTATTTTTCGAAATACCATAATGGGCCATGAATGGCTACATAGGCCTACGCTGAGAAAACTTAGGTTTGACTGTTTATAATTGTACGTCAACAAGTGGTCTGTTGTCAATTATATGATTATAGTTCACATAAATTTTCTCAAGTCCTTTCAACGTGTGGCGTGTGTCGTCTCTGGTGTAATACGTCTTCAAGGCCACATTTACATTATTTGTGGAGTCCATCCGAATTCTGTCAAGTCGATTCGTGTCCATGAAGATACGCCACCGTTTGATCTTCTTATGGTGATATCAATTGAAGAAGTTAATCAAAGTCGACGTTTTGCATATGATGCTGCATTAAAATGTCTCTACATCTTAGATCATGGTTTATCATGCATCTGGAAGTTTACGATAGAAGATCATAAACTGACGAAATGGCTGTGCGATCTAGTCCGGCCGATCAGTTTCATAGTTTCCACAGATGGCCAAGTTGTAGTGCTTCGACATGGTCAAACATCTAGTGAACTGGACATCTATGAACCGAATGGTTGTCTTGTCCGTACTATTGTGGTGTGTAAAAACATCGACAATCCATTCTGGCTCCTTCGAATTCAAACTGATACATTTATCATATTCAATGCATTCAACGAAAATGTAACGCGTTTCCGCGGCCAGGACAACATAGCACTTAGTTTAGTTTCTAGTAACGGGGAGATTATCAGTCAATTGAACTTCACAGAAAGCAAAAGCAAAACTGACGAATGTTGGCGTTGGAAAGTGAATATTTCGGCCTTAGAACTCATTATTGATTTGGTTTATGGTCATTGCGACTTTTATCTACTTGTGGAAGAACATATTATTCCGATATATTTCTGTTACAAAAATTACTTAAGATTTAATAAACATGTTTGCAATAGCCTACTTCTGCAGAATGGTGACCACAACCAAGCGGTTCATTGATGGTGTACGGTGAACTGGCCTTCATTATGGAGGTTAGCTGCTATATAAGTTAGGACTCTTAAAGACGAATAAGCAGTTGCGGACCAACTATCAAATTTAGGTATTTTGGTTAGCGTCGTGACCACTCTATATAAATCCAGAGTCATCACTCATCAGTCGTGCTTAAAATGTACTCCAGTGTAGCCTAAACATTGTTGGGAGACCCGAGTCTACTTTAACCGATAACTAAACACATTACGTACGGATAGACTAAATATATACCGTACTCAAATCGACTCTATATTAAAGAAGGCGTGTCTTTATGCCTAGTAGCCAGTGTGATTCTCGTTAACGATAACGATAACGAAAATGTTCGTTAACGAAAATAAAATGATTTCGTTAACGATAACTATAACTATAACTAAAAAATATCATTAACTATAACTATAACTATAACGAAAATAACACTAACGAAAATTCATCTTTATTTTCGTTAATACAAAAAATAAAAATACGAAGTGCAATATGAATGATTCGACATAAATGGGAAGCAGAAAATGCGATATTTTTACTATGCAATTTGTCAGTTACTTTGGAAACTCGTGTATTCACGAGGCTGAATGCACCCATAACTTCAAAAGCTTTAAAAGCTCTGAGCATATTGTGAAACAGCGTGTTAATACGCAAAACTTTTTTGTAGCCTTAATTATTGTAACTAAGTAGTAACTAAAATTAACTAAAATAAAATTCCATTAACTATAACTATAACTATAACTAAAAATAATACTAACTATAACTATAACTATAACTAAAATAAAAAATCATTAACTATAACTATAACTATAACTAAAATAAAATCTGTAAGGAGAATCACACTGCTAGTAGCCTACTATATATATTGAGGAATCATGTTAGATTAGAAATAGACAGAGACTTTGTCTATGATAAATATATTATGCTTAGTCAAACAAGGAGTGTTGTCCGCTATATAAACCCAGGTAAAGGGTTCGTCGGGATGTTTGACAGTTTTCGTTTAGGCCTGTTGCCGGTGGTGTTGTTCCTGTTGAAGTTGGAGCTGGCCAAGTATTCGTTGTAATAGTTAAGACGCTTTATTAACCATAGTTAACTCTTGATTTCGTTTCCTTCGCGGTCACCCAAGTTGGCGGTTGTTGTTGGTTCGACGCTCTTCAGAAGAAGGAGACGTTCGAGACTTCTTGTCCAAGATACGTTTGTATAGGTTTTCTACTACTTTGATGTTTTATAGTATACATTTTCTTTTACCTAAACGAGTTTGTCTTAATTCATAGTAGTAGCACCTTACAACATAAAAAACACATAGCCTATGCATTAGCAGACCATAAACGCGAACGTAGAATAAGGGCATGTGATGATGTGGGTGCACAGCCTAAAAATCTTCGCTGGGAAACTAGGATTGCATAAAAAGCGCGTACTTTTGGTATCGGTACGCGGATATCCTGGCATAGATTCGAACCCATCTTGTATTATAATTAACAAGGAATAGGCCTACTCTTCTGTGATTTATAACTTGCAACCAACCCGACATTTGTGACGGACTTTCTAATAAATGTAAAAAGCCAGAGTAACCAAAGTAGCCAAATTAAACAAAGCGTTAAGAAATAACATTGGCTCACACTACCACAACAATAATGAGGCTCAACATAAATTCATTCTAATCTGTAGATTCTATGTCTGTTTCTTCCCACAGGTCTTCTATATACTGGAAAATGAAATATCGGCACATTTTGAAATGATTACTTAGAATACAGGCTTTGCCAAGTACTGTAACATGCGACTAACAGGCACTAATTTTCATATTTCTGTGCGTGAAATCATGGAATGTGAGAAAAAGTTGAAGCTTAGCAGTATAAGCTTACTGCAAATAAATTCTGCATCAAAGGGCAAAATATCAATTATGAAATTTGCCAATGACTGTTTTCTGGAGGAAAAGTCAGACGATGTGATGGAATGTGACTGAAGTGCTTTTGAAGCAGTGCTGTGTGACTGCAGTTTAATAGGTGTCTAAATTTCCGAAATGCATGTTGTTGTTTTTCTTGCTGGGTATATTGGTAGAAACATTAAGAGGTCTGTTGCATGTGGACTTGGTGTTGCTGCTCTGGTGTCAGCAGATGTGATGACGTGTGACAGCGTTTTCTTATTTGGAAACACTGGAAGAGGTCTGACTTGGCCAATACAAGATATGGTTGATGTTCATTCATTCATTCATTTCAGATATTTATATAGCGCCCCTTCAAGATTTCTACTCATAGGCGCTCCCGACTACAGCGCGGACACTGAATCGGAGTTTCACGCCGAAGTGCATAGGCAATTGTGAGTGAAGGACTTGCCCAGGTTGTGGTAAAAGTATTCCATATATTCCAGTGTTTGGGGTCAACAGCTTATGAGCAACAAATTAAAATTTCTCTATCTATGTAAAGCGTATTACAGTAGGCCTATTCATTTACACATTGTGTTTGTGATTCTGGTCATACATTTTCAGACTTTGTTCATGTCATTGCTAGCAAAATGGCCAATATCTTGCTTAACAACTACTGCAAGAAATGCAACAATGCTAATACAGTAATATCTGAAAAGGAGCAAAATGTTAAAGTAAGCGTAAATTGTCAGCACTAAGGACTTAATTAATGTAGCAATTCCACAGCTGCGAAATTTTATTATGATCCTCGAACTTATAGATTATAGAAGACAGAAGAGCAGTCCTTAAACAAACCCCGAGGCAGGCATTGGTATTATGTGCTAGCGAATTCATTTTCTTAGCCTTTGCATATGAGAAAGGGAGGTCAATCCTCTCCCTTACCGTCCCATCTCCTCCCGACAGTGTACGGTCGGTGTAGTCATTAGGCCTATAGCTATAGCTGAGTTGGATAGGGGTGGTGAGAAATCTCGAACTGAATTCTGCCCTAATGGGATTTTGAACCCGCGACATCTCCTTTGACAGTCCAGCACGCTGACCATGCACTACATTACAGAGAGCCCTTTATATATAGAACTTGTATTGAATTTATATAGAACTCTGTAAAACGTTTAATATTTAATTGCATGTAATAATCTTTCCATAGCAATTCAGAAATGTATGTTACTAATTAGTGCGCAAAACTGGCAGAATAATTTGTATAATCAAATTTCTGAATTGCTATAATTTCACCAACTTCAACATCCAGCCAAACCGCTCCAACTGATCATCATCCTATCTCAGTCTTGCCAACCCCCGGTCACTAATCATCTCCAAATGAGCCATATCCAACACTGCGCCACGACTTTGGAAATATCTCCTCCCGAATGGAAATTATATAATTAGATCATCTCTTCATAGATTTTGTATCTTTGTCTACGCTCTCCCTCTGTTGTCCATTGTCACAACTGATCTTCACTTCATGAGACTGATTCCCTACTGTTAAACTTCTTCTCTAGCAAACAATCCCTAACGGTGAAGAAGTGAAAGTTGATTTATGTGGCGACTATCAGTCATCATTTTAGACTCCGAATATTCCGAAAATATTCTTAAAATAGGTAGTCCTGGTTCGCGCAATTTTGGTACTTTGCTTCCTTCCGCGCATTGGGATATTACTTCAGCAATAATTGGAACAATGAAGACAGCAAACCGAAACAGATTCCACAAAACTGATTAGTTGCGATAAATATTTCTTAAAACTAAAATCTAAGCACTTGAAAGAACAATGAAGTAGCGTAAGCCTAATATTGTTTCAAAGTAATAGAACACTCTGCTGTTATTTGATCGCTTAAACTATTCCTTAACCATAAATCATACTAAAATCTAAGCACTTGAAAGAAAAATGAAGTAACCTAAACCTAAGATTGTTTCAAAGTAACCGTGTGAGTCTCCTTACAGATTTTATTTTAGTTATAGTTACAGTTATAGTTTATGATTTTTTTTATTTTAGTTATAGTTATAGTTAAAGTTAGTTTTATTTTTTAGTTATAGTTATGGTTAACGGATTTTTATTTTAGTTAAGTGTAGTTACTAGGCCTACGTAGTTACAATAATTATGGCTAGACTATAAGCAAAATTGTGCGCATTAGCACACCGTTTCACAATTTGCTCAGAGCTTTAAAAGCCTTTGAAGCATGGGCGCATTCAGCTTCATGAATACACGAGTTTTAAAAGCACCTGACAAACTGCATAATAAAAATATCGCATTTTTTTCATTCTCATTTATGTCGAATCGTCCATATTGTACTTCCTATTTTTATTTTTTGTATTAACGAAAATAAAGATGAACTTTTGTTATTGTTATTTTCGTTATAGTTATAGTTATAGTTAATGATATTTTTTAGTTATAGTTATAGTTATCGTTAACGAAATCATTTTATTTTCGTTAACGAACATTTTCGTTATCGTTATTGTTAACGAGAATAACACTGCAAAGTAATAGAATAGTCTGCTGTTATTTGATCGCTTAAACTATTCCTTAACCACAAATCATACAAAAATCTAAGCTAATCGCTTAAACTATTCCTTAACCATAAATCATACAAAAATCTAAGCACTTGAAAGAAAAATTAAGTAACCTAAGCCTAATATTGTTTCAAAGTAATAGAACACTCTGCTGTTATTTAATCGCTTAAACTATTCCTTAACCATAAATCATACTAAAATCAAAGCACTTGAAATAAAAATAAAGTAGCCTAAACCTAATATTGTTTCAAAGTAATAGAACACTCTGTTGTTATTTAATTGCTTAAACTATTCCTTAACCATAAATCATACTAAAATCTAAGCACTTGAAAGAAAAATGAAGTAACCTAAGCCGAATATTGTGTCAAAGTAATAAAACAGTCTGCTGTTATTTAATCGCTTAAACTATTCCTTAACCATAAATCATACAAAAATCTAAGCACTTGAAATAAAAATGAAGTAACCTAAGGCTAATATTGTTTCAAAGTAATAGAACACTCTGCGGTTATTTAATCGCTTAAACTATTCCTTAACCATAAATCATAGTCTCTTGGATAGCTCCTTAAAAAGAAAAATGAAAAATATCGTGACTGCCATGTACTTATTCTAACTACTTACTGGAATCCGCCTACAGTAATAAATAGATCGGATTTGGTCGATGACTACGATAGGTCTAAATCAAAGTCGAATTCTATGGATTTGAAGCTTAAACATAGAATCAGGTGCTTACAATGTTCATGCGGTCTGCATAGACTCCAGGATTTAGATCAACTGAGGATCAGAATTTTGGACTCGTGTCATAATACTAGAAATCGTTTTCATATTCTGAATTAAAGGACTCGGATTCAGGCAGCGGAGGATCCCTTATGAGCCTCCTGATTTCAAAAACTTGTATTCGACCGTCTTCCATATAGCTATCGTTGCCTGATACAACCAATCTGTTGGTCGTGTCGTCGATACACATTCTGTACGGATGTTCAAAATAGCCTGTCTTTAACTCAACTTGAGTTTTGAACTGCAGACACGAACTCAGTAGCATCACTCTGTTGTGTGCCCAGTCTGCCACCAAGATGTCTCCAGCCGAGTCCAAAGCCATGAAGATTGGAACAGCAGCCTGTTTTCTTGACTCTCCCTTTCTTCCACCGAATGTGCTTGTGATGAATGGATCCATAGTATCGCTATCTACTTGTATGACACATACTCCACGTTCAGGATCCGAAGCAGAACCGTAACTAACCAAAAGTCGACTTTCTGTCAGTTTAAGAACATGCAATGGATGATGTACGCCCCAAAATGGTAAATATATTTCGCGGAGGAGCGTTCCATCAGGCGCATATTCGCATATTGTGTGTGTCTCGTAAGCAGCCATAATGATGTTAGAGTCACTTGTAACAGACATGCATCCACAGTTTTCTTGTACGTACCATCTGTAAATAATTTTTCCATTCACACCGACTTTTAGGATTTCGCTTGTATCACCGACGTGCTTAGCATCCATGATGTAAATGCACACGAACTTAGAACATGAGGTTAAGTCACCTGGAGCTTCCAATCCTTTCAACTTCCATCGGCAAAAGAATTCAGAATCTATCAGGTCGAATACTTCAACTTCCCAACTATCTTTGCTTACAACATATATTTTTTCGTTGAGAATCGAGAATCCTGTTATTGCCCTGCATTCCTTCGTCTTGATGGTTCTGATTACTACTGGAGCCAACCTTTCTGAGATAGGTATGATCGTCTTACTACTCCTCGATATTGGCTCTGATATGTAACTAGCATTCAATGTTCGAGTACCCATTGTAGTATCACGAATCCATTCTTCATCCTCGTCATCTTCTGGTTTGTTCAAAGCTGCTCCCGTTGCAGTGGAAAGGGAATGAAGGCCCCTATTTGATTTTGGATTCATCCGGCTCTTTCGTGGTTTCCAATAGGTTAAGACCTCTCCGTAACTATACGTTACCTCACCGCTGTCTGACTGATTGTAAAATCCTACAATTTCTCTACGAATTCTCCGCTTTTTATTATACTCAGAAGATGAATTTTCTTTCCTTGAAAAGGACCTGTCAGTATCTGTATTACTGACGAAAGCTGAACCTGGCTTCTTTGCATTTGAAGCTGATTTTAATCCGACATTCGCTGAACTCACTGAGCGTCTTGTGCTGGTCAGTTCAAGGTGAAATTTTGGTTTCAGGTTTGTTGACGAGTCAGTGTTTTCTGGAAAGTTATTTAACAGAGTGAATAAATAAAATTTTGCTAACATTCAACACTAAGTCTTATTGAAACTGTCCATACAGTTTTCATGTATGAATTCGTAAATGCTGCCAGACGTCAGTAGCAATAAAACTATAAACACCGTGCTCGTTTGCAATGGAATCAATAAAGGCGAACTTTAGGTTACATAACGTTACATAAATATTGATGAGTAATGTTCTCAAAATATCGCTTATGCATCAATTACTTGCCTGTAGATGATGTTAACTCTAGAGCTTACCATTAGTCTCTTCTCCAATAAGAGACACTATAAAGTACCAAGACAACCTGGAGATCACCGTGGAAACAATACGTTTGCTAAACAAAGCCAATAGTGAATACTGTGAATTGAAATAATGTTAAGGGACTTCAGTTACGCAATTTGTACCTGACTTGGAACTGGAGTAAACAGGTTATTATTATTTATTTATTTATTTATGTATTCATTTATTACATAATTAAGTAACGCGCGCAGGGTCACACCAAAATGCGAATCTGAGGCGCGGATAGTCTAAGGGCTTTGTAGGTCAAACACTGGCAGGCTAATTTAAATTCAAATTCAGATGACGAGTATATACTTTGAACTAACCTTCTATTGTTCCAACAATTTTGCCATTAAGATCCTTAAGTTCTGACTTCAAAAAAGACACTCTTAGATGACGATGCTGGAATTCGTTCGGACTGGGATTCAGTAATTTCAGTTCCTCTGTTTTAACTTTGAGGTCGTAGACAGCTTGGCATATATCGGCAGGCGAACCCTTCTCCGTGATGTATTTGCAGTAATTTGAATGTGTGTCCAAAATTGTGAGCTGCAAATCTAGCTCGTCATCAACTGCCGCTGCTTCCTTTGCGCGTTTCTCCTTAATAGATTTCAATTCAGCTAGCAAAGACTTCATATCGCCATCCACCAGTTCCTTTACATCCTTGGATGTGTGTACTATTTCACTTTCTACATGCTGCAATGTCTGAAGAAAATCTGTTGTCTCTGCTTTCAGTTGATCTCTTTGGCTTTGAAATCTCTCGAAACAGGCAGATAGATCTTTGGCGCTGTTAGAAATTTCTTGTCGAAACTTATCTGCTTCTCTTGCTATGCTTGATCCTTTGTGAAGCGAATGACTTTCCCGAAAACACAATCTACACAGAACGAGTCTGCAATCGAAACAGAAAATAGCCAGCTCTTGATTTTTATGTTTTCCACAAAAGCACTGAAGATTATCTAAAGAGAACTTGGGCAAATCATCTGCCTCGGTCAAATTCACATTAACAACTGTATGGTTTCTTGTTGCTTTAAATTTCATATGCTGTTTCAAGCAAGAGCTGCAAAGGTGTTGGCTGCAATCCTCGCAGAAAACTTTAGCACTTGGTGCATCTGAGACTTCATCTGCAAGGCACCCATCGCAAGGCACGATCCTGTTCATGGACGAACATAACATTTGCATCATTCCAGCTATATATATAACAAACAAAGCATTGGTGTTGCTGGCCGGGGTACTGAGTTTCAGACCCATCGTCACTGTTTATATTCATTTAGATCCGATAAGATGCGCTAGATGTAGGCCTACCATTTTCGTTGGATTTAAGGTGACTGTAGACATGTTTTAAGAGCAACACAAAAATTATTGAAGCCAATATGACATTGTGCTCAAAATCATAATGAATGCTTCAAATGAACAAGAACATTTGCGCAATTTCAAGTTGTTTGTTATTACTTGTTTGATAAAGTGGCTAATTCCTCCAAAAGATTTCTGCCTGCAAACTACTGATACTCTTCACACCATAGGCCTATTATAGGCAGATCTGATGTGATCTACATAGTTATATTCAAATAGCCAATTAAGCGAACGATAGCATGACATTGTGTTGGATGTTTAATTATAGGCCACTGATACCATATCAGATGATATGACAGTCGAATCTTAACGAACTGACGAAGATAATGATGAAATTATTGTTCAATAGCGACTCTTATCAGGAACAGAAAAGCTACAAAGAATATATTTTCAACGCGATTACAGTTTAAAAATCAAGACTTTAGAATTGTATGCACTTATTTTGTGAGACTTAGGCTACAATGGCAAAGAAAGAATTCGTTATTTTCTGGCTATATTCACATTAGGTAAAGACCCAATGTCCAGAGGATGGCTCGTACGACGCACACAGCCATACACCTCTATTAAAATGGGCAGCGGTGTTGACTGTTGAAGGCTGTCACCTATCAATTCAATGGCAAATAAACAGAGTCGAGGCTCTACTGGCTTCCTTGAAGACTCTTACATTTTACAATAGCCCACTTGCTTTACGAAGACTATATATTGGCAAAACCAAAATCAACGCCGCGTTTATTGATTTATATCTCTGTGGAAGAAAGTCTAAAATAAGAATTATATAGATTTAAAACTGAGTAAGTTATTCTTAATTTAATTATAGACTTCTTACCTGCAATATCAATATATCAATATATCGGAACTTCAGCAGCTGGACTCGTGCGCAAGAGTTAATGCATGAAATCAGTCCAGTATTCTTGAATTCTTAGGCTACCGGTACCTAATAAGTTATCTTCCCGGTCTAAACAGGTCAATACGGTTCGGCAACTGTGTCGCTATTGAGGTGTTAAAAAAGGAAATTTAGTTTCATTAATAGCTCTCTATTCAAAATTCTAACTGTACGTCGGCCATAACTTTATTCATGTTTCCTTTTCCGCTGGCGTCAATAATTTTCACGATAATTTTTCTTTTGTTTGACAACTAACTATGCACAGTTTGTACACTATATATTGTAAGCGATTGCACATAACTGCAGAACTTCTAACAGTTGACAGAACTTACGATAGACGCAGATTAGCTGGAGACTAACACGTTCACAATGTTCGGAGTTCGGACAATGAATAATAGTTGTAATAATATGCAGCCAGTGCATGTCAAATCGTTGCCTTATTGTTTTTCTTTTTTTCTTGTTCTCTTGTGATGGTTACAGAAATAAATGATCGATTGATCGATGTTTACAGTTTAAATTTGAAAAGATTTCAATATTTTTAATTCTCAATTTCTTATTAAACTAGACTTATAAAAATATTGTTGTAGATTAATGCTACTTGGTGTTTACTAATAAGGTTGTGTTATTTAATAATATTATTGTCATATAAATTATAGTATTGTAGCTGTTCTGATTAACATCTGCTTAACTGGCATAGAACCCTCCAAGAGCCTCGAAGCCTCCAACCTTAGCCTATACTAGTGTCGCCTATTCCCTACAGACTACTAGGCTATAGAAACTAACTTTTTGAACTAACTCTAAACAATTATACACTGCACGTCCTATACTGCCGTTTTGTTTATTGAGCTGGAACTAATTTCTGTGCCGTACTGTAGGAGATTCCCTTGTAGCCGAGCTACCTAGCTGATCGAGTCGACGTCGACAGAGTGGCTTCATTCTTACCAGTCAACCATACACGATTTTATTATAAGACAAGAAAAACACGCAAAGAGAATTTATGATAATTTTCAATAAAGATGGGTATCATCTGGTTTCTTAAAGTAATTTCTCTATATGTGACAGTTTTTGCTCTTACAAAATTTACTAAAGGTACACCTCCTTTTGATAAAATTCCATACTTTTGCAAACCATCGACTAAGGTTCAGTCATTTCATAACATTTTAGTGGCAATTCTGAGCCATTAAATGTGACTAATCTTCATTCATTGGGTTGTCGTTTTTAACGTTCACGTTTATGACACCACAAGCAAGTAGCCTACGTAGGAAAGTAAGCTATATTAGTCATAGTTAGTTGCACATATAATTATATGTCTCTAAAATCTGCTTCTCTTATAGTCTATTTTAAATATGTACCTAATCGTTGTCTACAACATACTGCATTTGCACTTTTCAGATAGAAATAAAAACTAATTACTTATTTCAAAACATTATTGTTTTCTTAAGTTAGGCTGTTGCTAGCTGTTGCATGCCATTGCATATGCGCAAACAGCTTGTCTATCATGGTGGTAACACAGAGTGAGCATTGTAGGCTCGGACATACATTCATTCATTCCATTCATTCATTCATTCATTCATTCATTCTGGAGAAATCTACTCAGAAGCGCTCCCAGCCCAGCCACGGCAAAAGAAAAAGACTTGAGTGATTTATAAAACCCAGTTTTATTGGTCAAAGGCAGCAAACGCAGCTCCGATGGTAGCTCATTCCAGATGGAGGGGCCTACCCTACAAGCGAGAAAGCTCGGCGCTGCCTAGCAGTCAAGCGAGCCCGTGGAATTAGAAGTTGCCCCATCGTCGCGGAGCGAAGCCCCCGACGCGCTACAACGTCAGACACTGGGCGGCAGAGATCGCGCAGGTAAGATGGAGCACAGCCAAGGATGCAGCGTGAAACCAACTCAGCAACCCGGTATGGGAAACGTTGGGCCACAGGTAACCAATGCAACACATCGCGCTTTTAGGCAGAAACAGAGCCGAATTTGGGGAATCGCCCAATGAGCCTAGCAGCTCAGCGCACAACTCGATCTAGTCGCCCAAGGGGGAGGCCAACGAGGATCGAGCAACAGTGGTCAATTCGACTAGTAACGAAAGCATGCACAAGAACCACTAGTGCGTCATGAGAAAGAGAGCGAGAAACCACTCGGAGCTCGAGAAGCTGATAATAACAGCTTCGAGAGATCGAATTCACATGTTGAGAAAGACTATGTTCTTGGTCAAGGGTGAGGCTCAGGTCACAAACCGTGAGGGTGAAAGTTATCTCAGGAAAGACCCGAGCAAGCTGGAGCAAATCAATATTATCTAGTTGCCGACGGCCACATAGCCAAATAAAATGAGGGATTTAAGAGAAGTCGATTTGAGGTCATCCAAGAGGAAAGGACATCTATGGTTAGGAGCATCTGTCGCACAGTAGGCAATAGCGACTGATGTATGGGAATGGATGTAAGCTACAATCGGTAGGTTGCAGACCAAGCGAGGTTAGACAATCTCGCATTAGCTACGAAACCGAAAAAATACTACGAAAGCTTTTGTAAATTATGTAGTTAAATCATCGCTTCATATATATTTATTTATTTACGGTATTTAGTCCAATACAGAAGCTATAAATTTGCCACATGTTTGTTTATTTTTTAGATTTACTAACACATTAAATTGTTATACGTAAAGTCAATTAATCTGAATTTAGGTGCGAGATTGCTGTGTCAGCGCAGTCCTTCTGACTTGATACATCGTAGGTGAATATAAGCTGGTGCTATACGATTAGTATAGTAGCGTATTAGAAATTTTAACTTTGCGATAACGACACATGGTAGGCCTATAAGTTTAGCATGCTCGAATCTTCCATTAATCGTTTAGCTAGCTACTAGGTTGCCCTTCCGGAAAACGTGGGTCTTGATTATAGTGAAGCGGCAACGGTTGAGCTGTTGAAGGTGTCACGATAGCAACTATATTTTTATAGCTATCAGTTCCAAATTCAAGCTGTACGTCTAGCAGAACTCGTTTCCTGTTTCTGCTTCCACCAGCGTGCCTATTACTTGTCAGTATGACAATTTCTCCTTCGACAATCATATAAATGTCATCAACTGTAGGATCGACTATAGTTTTAGAATATTCGTCTAAGCAAATATCATTCACCTGATGAGGATCCGTGTACAAAAGCCAGCATAAAGCACCACTATCTGAGAAGTTGGCTGTGAAATGAACCTCGCTGATTATCTGTCCATAAGCAGTCACTAGACTAAAAATCACGACCAAGAATTCTGTCCCTTTAATGTTAGGTTCATGAACAATTATGAACTGTTCATTGGGCTTCGGAATCACCTCGAATAGGTAAGAGAAGGTACTTGAAAACTTGATTCTACGTCTGAGATTGGCGTCTGATCCGTAGATCTCAAGAACATCGTTTCGGAGTAACAACACTTCATCATCACTGGAAACTGACAAAGTGAAGTAGGAACCAACGTCAGTTAGCCATTTCGTCACTTTGTGATCTTCTAATGAAATCTTCCAGACGCAGAATGAATCCATATCGGCTACGTACAGATGTTTAACCATAAAACTAGATCCAAAGTCACTTGGCTTATTAATTTTCTCCATGGGAATCACCATTACAAGATCAAATTGAGTGGTATCTTCGTAGATACGAATCGACTTGATGGAACGATTTTCCGGATCGCTTACACACATAATGTAAAACTGCGTAGGCTCTGATATGTAACGACTTTCAAGTCGTTTAATATCAGACACGACACAAAGCGGAGCATCCAGCGTCTTTAAGAAATGAACGTAGGCTACAAAGACACAAAGAAATTGAAATTTATCTTATATGTTTTAGTTAAGGTTAGTTCTTCAAATAAAGAAAAATGCTCAGTGAGATGTTTGCATTGTATTTTCAAGGAAGAAATGTGTGATTGGATGCGACATTTGGCTTAAAAATATACAATATAATTATAAATTATATATTACGAAACTGTTTCATTAAAAATTATTCAGTCATAAAAATTCAAAGTCGAATTTCAAACGTACTATTTCGAATGAGAATAGAGAATTATACATTGTCATCTGGCTGTTTCCAATGGTAGTCTGGTCACATTAAGTAGGCTACTGTTAAGCTTTCAATTCACTACATAGGTGTTTTACTAGCCTTTGTCAGTCGGTATAAGGAAACCTGAGTCTGCAATCTTCGTCGGTTATGCTTAGCTTTCAAAACATTTTGCTCTTGGCAAATTTCTGTGGCAGTTCCAGCGACGCTCACTGGAAAGAGTGCATGATCATTAAAAGCTACTTATCATCTTTTTATGCTGTCCACACTTTTTGAATCACTTGTCGAAATTTGCAATTCTTTGACTCATTGTTCTGTATAATAGTATAAGCATAAAGTGTAGGCTACCGGTAAACATATGCACGTAAAATAAATGTTTTCTGATTGTTTGACTACCATTTTCTTTCTTTGAATTAACATGCTTAATAAACACACAATGTGTTGAAATGAAACATGTATATAGTGTACGATCTTAAGCCTTCTCTATCATGTAGTGGCCAGGAAGAACCACCGCTTGTCTACAGCTTGTCGGCATGCATTGAGTGGACAAGCTTGACTAGGTGGTCGTGGATGACGATACGGTTCCAGACGGCGATCAGCGACTCGATTAGCTCGTGTATGGTAGTCGGATGTCTCTTGGATATATCTAAGGTTACATTTTGCCAAAGATTCTCAATCGGATTCGGATTCGGTGATTGGGTGGGCGAGTCCAGTGTCCTAGGTTGTTCTAACGCTTCCAGTTGGTTACCATTTTGGCGCGATGGCATAACGCATTGTCGTCCTCAAGCAAGAACTGATGCGAGAACAGCTGCTGCTCTGATGACACCATGCACCTCTGCAGTATGCCGAAGTAATTGGTCGCCTTGACCGTTCCATCGACAATATGGAGACGTCCAGTGCCAATGGCCACCTTCCGCCCCATACCATGATCTTCAGAGGATGCTTCACCGTTAGGTTAAGGCACGTCGGTTTGGATTCTTCTCCAAGGAGCCTCCTCGCGTATGTGTGGACTTGGTTACCAAAACAAGCAGAAGGCGCTTTCATCGCAAGCAGCACCTTAACCCACATCGCACAACTACAGCTGAAGTATGGCCGTGCGCATTGGATTCGGTTGCGTCTCTGGAGCGGCTTCCTGCGTGCCTTGCTGGACCTATTGATGAGCTGGCAACGACGTTTCATTTCTCCCACCACTCACACAGCAGCTCAGGCTACGACCGAATTCGACTAACCAAAGATATGCGACGAAGTCTGTGGTCCTGGCGTGACGTTGACGTGTGTGGATAACCACTTACCCAGTATCCTTATTCCGTAGGATCTGGACGACGGCGCTGTAACTGCAGCCGATTCTTCTGGCGTTCTCCGGGCTCGAGAGACCCTCTTGGTGCATCACCGACATACGAACTCGCT
This sequence comes from Aporrectodea caliginosa, assembly GCA_020284085.1. Taxonomy (NCBI): domain Eukaryota; kingdom Metazoa; phylum Annelida; class Clitellata; order Crassiclitellata; family Lumbricidae; genus Aporrectodea; species Aporrectodea caliginosa. The sequence goes on along the minus strand of JACEVL010000457.1, from coordinate 87,085 downwards.
GTTCTATTCATTGGCGTCCGCGTGAATTTTTGTAGGGGTGCATGGTGGTGGTGCAGAGCTTTACATTGTTGGAACGGGTACTAACGAGGGTGACGAAAGCAACCAATCGCGTCACCCTAGGCGCTCGCCCCCGCGATTGGGGATGTGGCGCGGATCCCAACTGCCGGAAGCATTTCATATGGGGGGTCCGGTGGCGCGTTGGATAACATCTGGCGAAGAGTGCGAGAGGTACCGAGTTCGAGCCCCGTTATGGCGGTTTTGCTTTGTAGGCTGCTATTAGCGCCGTGTATTACAGGCTGTCTGTTCTGTTAGTAGTTAACTAGTTAAGATTGTTTCAATTGCATAACATGTAAATGTACAGCGCAGTGCGTTTGTCAGGCGCTTAATTAAAGAAAAGATATTATTATTATTATTATTATTATGATATGGGGCCTGTTGTTAGCGTTCTGGGATCTCCCTTTTCAGCTATATCTGAACGTTTATTTCAAAAACAAAACTAAGCTGTTTTTTCTGCAAAACATTTCAGTGTTTTAATATATCTTCAAGTTTTTAGGTTATCTTGACTAGTTTTGTTAAAACTGAAATGTGAAAATCATTTCATAAAATTTTATTTAGAAATTACAAGTTCCTTATTTAATGAGGATCATATGGACGATAGAAAAAACTTACTGCTAATACCCTAAGGTCACTTTAGTGAAGGTTACGTAATTCATAAAGCTTAGTTTCTTCTCTAGGTTCTCAAGCCGGTGTCTGGATAAAGACTTCCTAAAAGGGTCTCCACTGAACTACAATTATAGTCTATGTCTCTGCTTGGAGCTGGAGCCATGTCTCCCAAACTGAAAAATAATCTATTCTGCATACGGTACAGAGTAGTCAGTAGTCACCCCAATGGTGTGAGTGTAAATTCTTTTTAATTGTAGTTATTGTTCCCTATTTGCCGATTGGTCATCCCGCCACCATTCTTTTCTCCTTATATAGATGAGCAATATGGTAAGGAGTCAGGACTCCTACCTTTCGCATCTTCCGAATGATGTGGACTTCTTTCCAGAAACACATTTTGGCTAGATATGACTGTCTCATCGCGTTGACTGTTTATTTTCAGCGCTAGGGCGAAACCCATCAGACAAACTACGACCAGACGTAGAGAAGATAGCATTTTCTCTCAAAAGTCTTACAGGTACAGATAGTGTGGAACGGATTCAATATATCGCCGACTGATGCTAGAATCAAATGAAGAGAATCAACCACTGAATGACTTCCATTCAATCACAACAAAAATTCAGCAGCAACAGCCTCGTCAACGCAGCGATTGAAGAGATATGATTGGCTCGAGATCATCCATGTGATACGTCTGTTTCGGTGCATAGGCTAGGGCTTTGTGTAGGACGCATACAATGCCACTCATAGTTTAATTAACAGACAATGTGGTTTTAATCAGCCACGTTTAATGGACCCTGATTGGACCTGCATTTTGTCATTGGTGGCACGGAACGGATGCTAAACAATGGAATCACTGTTTGTCTAACAACGTGGGTGACAGAGCATTGCATCAATTGTTGCGTTATCCTGAAATGTCCATATGTAATTATTGTAGACAATATTTTGTAATAATTATATTGTAATCATTACTGTAATCACAGATTTATTTTCAGGAGAGAATAAAATGAGGCGTTCCCGATCCTATCATGGGATTCTACTGATTGGTTGTTTAGCCTGAGTGTAACCTATTTTAAACATTGGCTTATTATAGACCTACTGTGTTGTATGTATGTCTGAATGTTCGTATAAAAATATATATGTATGTGCATATGTGTGTAGGTATCATGAAGTATATTATGATGTGCATTATAAAATACTGAATTAAAAGTTGAAACGAAAGCTGTTTATCCAAACAAAGAACCACCTCCAGATTTTGCCTAGAAATTTACTGCTAGTTGATTTCTCATTATACCATCCTCTAGTCTACTATATAATCTATTCTAGTAATTCAATGTTCTCTGAAAACTGTTTTATGTTGAAGTTAAAATGCATGTAGGTCTACCTACTATCTTCATATAATATTATTAACTTTCTAAATGAGACAGCCGAGTGCTTAGCAGGCCTGTTTGATCCTCTTCGATGACCTGCATTAATGTTGTGCACATTTGCACAAGATACAGTTAGATTGATGGGTTCATAGGAGTAGGAGGCGCGGTTAGAGGATAAGTGCCCCCAAATTTCGGGCATTCCTGTTTTTCGGGTAAGTAGGCATCGGGAAATGCTGAAAAAGTCAATTATTTTAGATTTATTTTTGTTTTGGTCATAAGTTAAATCTTGCCCTACCCTACCACTGAAATTTCCCCTACGCTTATGGTTGGAGTGCTTTCTTATATGCCCGTGCTGAAGCGTCAATCAACGAGTTTAGTTAATTAACTAACTAGCTAACTAACTTAATGACTACTAACTACTTGATTTGTGAATACCGTAGTGCAATTGCATAGCTTGAAATTAATATAATGTAAAAAATTTATATGAGAATAGTTTGATTCTTAAAAGGGTTCTGGCAGAGCTGTTGAATGGAAGATTGTATTTCTGAGAGCTGAGCATAATGAAAAATTAACTCGACGTACAAAGAAAGAAGTGTTCAAGAACAATGCACCTATTATTCTGCATATTCGTCCCGGCGCCTCTGCCATAGCCTATAGTCTATAGGCCCTAACTCTACGTACCACTCCAATTAAGGAATCCAAAGAGACGTGACCTCCGGGTTTCATGTTTTTGCATATTGGAATTGTAATTTTGTAATTACGGATTTCTAAAGCTCCTCTCACAGTGCGACCTAATCAGAGGCGCTCCCAGTGCGAAAAGCCCACGAGAAAAGAAAAGTCTTAAGAGTACGGGCAGAGACAGAAGTACCCCCAGTCAAGATCATAGAGCGAGTCATAGAGGGAAGATCGGTCCAGAGCAAAGGGCCAGCAGACGCATAAGCGCGGTATAATTGGGCAGTAGCAGTCCGAGTCCGAGGCGCCAAAAGGTCATGTCGGTCTAACGAACGTAGGGAGCGACTAGAGGCAACCGAAAGCATATCTTTGTATAGCAGAGATGTAAGGAATTGTTAAAAGTGGCTTCTTGCTACAGCGATTTAAAATAAAAGCAGCCATCGACACCTTCATAGAAGATAGAGGTATCTGATATAATATTATTTGGCTGAACCAAGAAGTTATCGGTATAAGAACGGGCAACTCTACGAGAAAACAGGAAACCAAGACAACGATGATTGGCTGGCTATAAAATATAGTTTGACGTGCACAGCCGAAAGTGTTGGTTGGAAAATTTGCCCTAGTCATGAAGAAGTTAAGATGATCTCAGCAAATCTTTGATATATTTAGTTTAGTGAACTGGCTGAATTTGTTGACCAATTCAAATCTTTGCCATTCCTAAGGCTGAATACGACGCGTTGTTGAAACACAGTACAAAATAATAAAGAATTGGCTCTGCTCATTAATATTCTAAAATTTTTAAAAACCTCGTCTAAGTAAGACATCTACTTCATAATGACTGTGTTGAATTCCTGAAAAACTGCGAGCAATAATTCGATTTTGGTGGATTTTGATTTTCAGTCAGGTAGCCTATTTTGTTCAGTTTTCCCCAAGCTTCATGAATTTTTCTCCCTCAATGAACACTTTCTAAGATGGAGTCGTATTGATCTTAGTATAACCCATAGCGCACGCAGAAAAATTCTGTTCAAACCATTAAGTTTTCCTTTTCGCACAACAGCATAGTTATGTCGCTAGTTAATATTTTAAAGAAAGTCACTCAACTCACAAAACGGCGTTATTGAAAAATTATAATTTTACGAAACACAGATGGCAACAAATTCACCTTTATTTTTAAACATTAATTAAATTAAGAACAGTTTTTTGTTTTACAAAAGCATTCCAAAAGATAGGCCTAAGCGTATTTCCAGTAGGTGGTATACACTGCAGGGATATACTTGGATCACTGTTAGACACTCAAGCAAACTGGAAGAATTTTATCTACCACCATTAGATAAGAGTCGTAATCGACGAGAATAAAAGCAACATTGAACTCTAAGGCTGAACCGTTCACTTGCCAACGCCAGTAGGAGTCAACAAGTCCACTGAATGTGTGATTTACTTGACTGGTTATATGTCCGTCAGCTGCATTACTAGAAACTAGACTAAAACCTATTGGCATGCCGACAATTGCATGTGCTTCATAGTCGATCAAAAATTCGAATATGGAAACAATTATAAATGTATCATTTATATTGGCAATTAAATATGTATAAACTGTACGAGAAAGGAGTTCACCGATGTGTTCCGACAGCAAAATTCTACGGACCAAGACGCCATTTGAACCATAGATCTCCAGATCATTCGATGTTTCGTTACGTCGAAGTACAACCACCTGACCATCTGTGGAAACCGTGAACGTGACAGGTTGGACTAAATCGCACAGCCATTTCGTCAACTTATGATCTTCTATCGTAAACTTCCAGATGCACGATGAAACCGAATCCAAAATATAGAGACATTTTAATGCAGCATCAGATTCAAAATGACGAGTGTCATTAACTTCTTCAATTAGTGTCAGTGTAAGAAGATCAAACGGAGGCTCATTCTCGTGGATACGGATTGACTTGATGGAATGATACTCGTGATTGTAGTCACAAAGAACGTAAATGTTGCCTTGAAGTCGTATTACACCAGAAACCATACAAGCCACACGTTTAAAGGACTTCAGAAAATTTATGTAGACTGCAAAAAAACAAAATTATGAATTTATTTCGTGATCACTGTAAGGTGACTTGTTGATAAACAATCTTTTATACAAGATTTCATTTAACGTTGTATACAACTATTTTGTATTGTAGGCCCTATTGTATTTTCGTTTATTTCATAACTTGCTGTCAAGACGCAACAAGTAACATCAATGCCGGTATATTGGCTCTGGTGTTATAGTATTAGAGACTATAGGCTACTATTATACATGTAGCTTTAGGCCTAGATAATGCACTGTTCAGCAATATAGTAGGTATAGTTCTAATGGGGCAAATTGGATTGGGTTATAGTGTTGAGAGTGAGGCTAAGCGCATGTACAAAAAATCCCACCAAATATAATTTTCTCTTGTAAATCGTAGATATGAGGAAGGACATACCTCTGTACGACTCAAACAGACGGAGTTTACTCTCTATCCGGATGTTGGTGTGTAATATTCTGGGTTGTTAGCTGATCATACTATGCGTCGCTTAAGTTGGGTCCACTGCCACCATCAGACCCGATATGAGAGCCCAAGTAGGGAAACCCGCGAACCAACTCCACCTGCTTTGTGTTGGCGTGCGTGTGGTGTGTCAGTGTGCGCGCGCGCGTGTGTGTGTGTGTGTGTGGTGTGAGTGTGTGTGTGTGTGTATTGTGTGTGTGTGGTGTGAGTGTGTGTGTGTGTGTGTATGTGTGTGTGTGTGTGGTGTGAGTGTGCGTGTGGTGTGTCAGTGTGTGCGCGCGTGTGTGTGTGGTGTGTGTGGTGTGAGTGTGTGTGTGTGTATGTGTGTGTGTGGTGTGTGGTGTGTGTGTGCGCGTGTGTGTGTAGTGAGTGTGTTTGTGGTGTGTGTATGTGTGTGGTGTGAGTGTGAGTGTGTGTGGTGTGAGTTTATGGTGTGTGTGAGTGTGAGTGTGTGTGGGTGAGTGTGTGAGTGCGAGCGAGCGAGCGTCTGAGCTATCGCTACCTTACATAACGGATTTGGGATTTGAACTTGATTGGCAGAGGTCAAAATCGAAGGAATCAGCCGCTCAGTCTTTGCGCCGCCCCTTTAACTGGACTGACTTCCGATCCAGCCCCTGTATGAGCCTTGTTATTAGTATACCCTCTGCAGGCATAAGTATCATATTTAGAATGTTATCAACTTCATTTACTTTCCCAGCGCCACCGTTTTAACTGATCTTTTACTGTACAACGATCTCTCACAGTGTGATCGGAATTCAAACCAGGTCGCCAAGATGAATACAACTGCAGCCGATTGGCCAGAATGACGCCCTTCTTTGCTGATGTAATAGGCATAGATAAACAACATTGTCTATAATATTATATGAACCCCTACCTGTAGCATCCTCTGAATGTTGTGGACGTCTTTCCAGAAACGCATTTTGGTTAGACATGTCTGTCAGATTCGGCTGATTGTCCACTTTTGACGTTAAAGCGATACTAATCAGACAAAATACGATCAGATAAAGAGAAATGAACATTTTCTTTCAGAAATCATACGAGTGCAGAAAATAATATATCGAATGCTATCTATCTGGTTGCTAGATTCATATGAAGAGAATCATTCAATCTGAGACTTCCAGTCAGTTACAACCAAGAGATCCATTGCATTGAAGTGATGAATGGATTGCCATGAGAACTGGCATTCAATTACGTCATACATCTGTTTCATCCCATACGATGGGCTTTATGTCGGGCGCATACAATAGGCTACCCTAGCTTAGTGTAGCAGAACACGTGGTTCTAATCAGCCGCGTCCAATGCATTGTACCGCTGAGTGTTGGTCTGAAAACCAGCCGAAGACCGACCGTCACAAGAAACGTCTCTGTGCTAAAACATACATACTTACATAGGCCACACGATGAATTGGGCAAGGCCAACAGTCAATATCCCGATTGAGATGAAGACACCGCCGCCTATCTTGAATGCTTTAGTAAGTTTAGTGGATCATTGTGTGAGGACCATATTTCCGTCTTGTCCCGTTCAATCAAGGGGCTGTCCCAGACATTGTTTCTGGTTAGCTCTGGCCCCATGCCCACAGGACGCGTCGAACCACGAACGGTCAGAATCTCGTTGTCCAGTCTTCACATCCAAATGGATGCATCTGATACTAAATTGCGAAAGTCCGCATTAACTGTACTCATCTAATACCGCAATTAGGCCTATCTCTAATCGGAAGAGTGGCCTGCTTCCACTGAAGAATATCACATTTAGGATTATTTCCAGACCACGGGGCAGCTGGTTGTCCATTTTCTCCAAAAATGGATGATCTCAGAATGGGGAAGAGCGCAACACGTTGATAAGCTTGGCCGCTCCAAAGCATGAACGTAGCAAGGTCAAGGCACTTAACCCTAGGGCTACCAAGCTTTTTTTGTAACACGGACTACCAAGGGGTGGTTACCACCCCCCTGGATTTCGTGTTTGGTTTTACATATCATAACTTGTAATATAGCATTGGATTCAGCATTCATTTCTGCACAGAATGGTGTATTTAGTTGTACATTATGTGAATGCACCTCGAAATTACATCACTTTTAACAATTGGACCCATTAATTAGCAATATTGTATATTATTGCGTACATTTTGTACTTTTTGGATAAACAAATATAAGATTATGTGTGTTTTAAAACTAATCTATGTATAAAAGATACACAAAATCATCCCTACACATGTTTATATAGTATAAATGTACATCCATACATATATATCCATACATATATATCGGTTTACGTTATAACGCTGTATTCAGCCATTTTCACACAGATTACGCGTATTATTATTTATTTTGATCACTTCCGGTATTCAAAAGACAAAGATGTAGGTATGCAAATGAAGCCCTTCATTCCCTCTAAAGAATGGTGTCTTTGTTTCTCTTCCAGGAAGACAAATGAATACGCTACAGACAAAAAACTAAGGGGAGTCCTTCCATTCAGCCATTTTTCACGCATGTTACGCGTATTATAATTTATTTTGAGCACTTCCGGTTGTCTCAGGTCAACTCAGTGGCCATAGAAATGTAGCCCCACATTCCCTCTATAGAATGGTATAATTTGTGTCTCTTAATATTAAATGACGGATAAGATATAGTCGAAATCTAGGGGGGTGGTATCCACCCCCCCCCTGGTACCTCGGGTATATTGGGTATAACTTTTGAACGGTGTGAGATATCATCTCACATTTTACCTCAAAACGTGTGCAAATGAACCCCCTACAGCTACCTAAAAGGTCAAATTTTTATTCCATACGGAAAAAGTTTGAGATGAAAAAAACCTAGGGGGTGGCAACCACCCCCCTTGGTAGCCCGAGGGTTAAAGTTTGAGGTCTTGAATGCACTAGCCTACAGATCCTGTATAATTGCCTGCTCAGAGACGTCAGCATTGTCCTGGAGTGCACCGTCTATTGCCCCACCCCTCAGTAGTGAAGCAACGAGACGCGGTTAGTGCACTGAAAATCACTAAAGGCTTCCTCCTTCCCTTCCTCCTCCCAAAAATATTTCACAATTATGACGACTTAAACAAAGGGCCAATGTCAACTACAGATCAGCTATTTTGACATCTGACATCTGATCATGGCCGTGCTTTCTCGGTTGTTGGCCCTTCCATTTGGAATGACCTACCACTTAAGCTCCGTTTTTTACTTGTAAGCCATCTGACAGGGTTCTACAAGTCCCTCAAGTCTTTTTTCTTTAGTCGTGGCTGGGCCGGGTGCGCTCCTGAATAGTTTCTTGAAGGGGCGCTATATAAATGCTCTGAATGAATGAATGAATTTTGGTTAGGTCATGATTATTTTGTATTACAACTACCAGCCTGCCGCCCAAAGACAGATCATACAACTAATTATACAAGACGAAATGGAGAGTTAAGTGAATTCAGAGCAGGCCGATGTAGTCTAGGGGGCAATAGAGGACATGGTCTTCTTGAACCCACACCTCTGCAAATTTGAAGTTTGCAGTAAAATTCTGCATTTTCGACCCATCGCTCGTTACATTATATAGCTCAACATATCATTCAAAGTTTGGAATCCAAACGACTGTGTCGCTTGTACATGCACATCTTTGTAAAGCAGAGATGCATAGATGCTTAACAGGTGTCTCATTTTTTCAGTATTATTATTATTTCAAAATTATCATTATTATTACTGTTACTATTTTCATCATTTTGCATTTATCACGCGTGGTTAGCAAATCTGAATCTGTGGAGCTACGCAAAGCAATATTATTGTCAGTGATGGATTTGCTCAACAACACAAGAATAGCCTAAGTCTTAGAGAAAGCTCGAACCCGTATCACCGTATCATCCGCGATACATGGCGATCGCTCTATGAAATCGGGTACTGGGCCCACAATTGCACATTTGATGAGTTCGCGTTTCTGCAGAGTCTGCTTTAGTCAGCACAACCAGTTGCTAAGGACAGGCCACTAGAAAAGCATAGAATGGTAACGGATTAATGCTGCGATATGGACAGAAAAGACAAATACTCTCCAAGCAATTAATTTTATTCTCTCCTTATCGTACATCATCATAGTAATGCCAGTAATTATTTACATTTGAAACAAGGCCACTCATTTCAAAATATGCCATTATTGAACAAAATTATTTTATGACAAAGCGATTTCATCAGTTTTAATTTTAATTTTAAGCAATTATTAAAAGGCAGATTGTTTCTATGAAAAATGCGTCGCAAAAGAAAATGCATTTACAGCAGGTGCATTTTTTTCATCATAATTACAATTTATAGGCTAGATACAGTAAAAAAACTCTAAGAATTTGTTCTGCCACAATTAGATAATAATCGCAATTACTACAAATAAAATCAATATTTAACTGTAGATCTGACATTGAATCGTTCACTTGCCAACGCCAAATATGAGTCACTTCGGTAACTGCGGAATGTATGGTCTACTTGACCGATAATTATCTGTCCGTAACTAGTAGACGCATTATTAGAAACGAGGATCAAACTTAATGGTAAGCGATGAATATCATATCCTCCGAGTACCATTTTGAGGACACTTACGATTAAAAATGTGTCGACTATGCTTATAATTAAAAATGTAGCATTTAGCCTTGGAAGGACCCAGCGTTGAAAACCGATGTTATCCGACAGCACCACTCTACGGACAAACGCTCCGTTTGATCCATAGATCGCCAGTACTCTCGAATGTTCATCATGTCGAAGGTCAACCACCTGACCATCTGCGAAAACTGTGAAACTCATGGGCCAACATAGGTCACACAGCCATTTCGATATTCGATGATCTTCAATCGTAAACTTCCAGATACACGATAAAGCCGGATCCCAAATGTAAAGACATGTTAACGCAGCATCAGATGCACTATACCAAGATGGATCAACGTCTTCAAGTGCTATCAGTATAATAAGATCAAACGGGGTTGAATCCTCATAAACAAGGATCGAAGGAATTGAATACTGCAGATCCTGTGTTACCTGCACAGAGTGTAAATGTGGCCTTGAAGTCGTACTATACCAGAAACGACAAAGACCGAACGTTGAAAGGACTTCGGAAAATTAAAAGTAAAAAATTAAAAAGTAAAAATTATGAATTTATATCGTGTTTAACGACACATGGTGCTTGTCATAGGTTTATAATCATAAATACAGATCTTCAATCAACGTTATTATAGTCTATGCAACTAAAGAAGGCCTAAATTATATGCAGTCAACCCTAACCTTCTTTTACGAAGCGGACGTAATGCTCCATATTAGTACAAACTAATTCTATACGCAATAGCACTGTACTCATCAGTTGCCCTATGGCCTATTCACATTTATTATTAATATTATTATTGTAACGATTGCTGACAAAAAGAAGATTAATAAAAACGATTATTTAACTAAATACGTCAAAGTCGGATTAATCACGTACTAGTTGATTGAAGTCCTCCAATTCTTAGTCTCTTTTTTAGTCATATAAATTGACACAGGACCTATAATAGTGACTTTTCTCAGCGATTGTAGCCATATTAAATGTTGTGATCCGAGATGGTCTATTGGAGAAGCATCTATATCGAAATAAACAAACATTAAATATGTTTCCTATTTAACTGACCTGAATCCCAATTGGAATTCGAAACCCGGTTTATTTAAACTTTGACTTGAATATCCGCCGTGTTCTGTTTTCTGGTTTCTCTGATTTACTGGACCGCAAACAGTCTTTTCAAACGAATTACAATTATGAATCTTAATTGAGATTTCACTCGAATCGACCATCGCTTGATCTACACGTTGATTGTATTTATCATTTTGATAACGGCGCTACAGAAGTCAAAGAGTTAGATTACATCCAGTCGTTCTCTATGCCTCGTTTCATCTGCGCCTTTTGTTTTTAAATGCGATGCATGTATAATTATAGGCCTACTCTACTGCGACATTACATGACAGACTCAAGATTCTAAGCCTGGTCGCCGAGGTAGAACTGCGTTAGTCAATTGTCTAGTAGCACGTCACCCGTCTTTGCGGTTGTTACAGATCAACAATATAATGGATTCCTACCTGTCGCATCTTCTGAGTGTTGTTGACGTCTTTCCAGAAAAACATTTTTATTGGTGTGATTAAGACGATTGTGTATTTTAGAGGCTAGAGCAACGCCTATCAGACAAAATACGACCAACTGAACAGGAATGAACATTTCTTTCAAAAACCTTACGCCGATTCAAATGAGGAGATTCACACACTGAAAGACGACCAAGAATCAACAACAAACACCCATTTATATGCAGCGACGAAGGGATTGCCTCAAGGATAGGTATTCGATACGTCTCAACTCATTATGCTCGATACTGGTTTAAAGCGTGTGTGTAATTGAAATAAGAGTAATAAGATTTGAACTATTCATATTGTAATAATTATGTAAGTGTAATCACTGATTTTTATTCTAATTGTAGCAAACATGTATAGAGCGCCACTGAGAAAGGTCAGTGGCGATTAGTGTTGTTTTCGTTAATTATTTTTGGTGCTAAAAGCTGTATGCGGGAAAAATATTGCCAGACTCGGCGAAATAACCAAAACTAATAATAACTAAAACACCTAGCATATAAAACTAATAATAACTAAAACTAAAACTCAAGGCAAAACTAAAACAACACTAGTGGCGATCCCTTTCCGGACTTTCACTGACAAATATGAAACGTTTCATGCGCTTGAGGAACTGAGTGGGAGAGAGGCTAATGAGCTCTAGCCGCCGGTCCTGAGGAAGACGATGCCAGCTGGATGGGCAAACATAAGCAGAAGTCCTGGACTGGGCCTTAGCGGTGCGCAAGCGGGGAACCACCAGAAGGTCACGTGCAGCCGACCGAAGGGAAACCCGGCCAGGCAGAGAGGAGATCAGAGTACAAAAGTCTTCAAATAGGACGGGGCCGAGCCAACAAGGCAGTTGAGTATGAAGGTATGGGATGCGTATGGTAAGGCAAGGTAATCTGGATGCGTTGATGGAAAGGTAGCCATTGAAGGGGTCCCGAACGAAAGTGGATATATGGGCGCTAAGGATATATTGAAGATTCAAGACATTAATTAAAAGACAAAAGGTCAATGCAAGCGGCGCTACAAAAGCTGATCATAGTACAGATTAGGGCATGGACCAGTATTATTATTATACTCGCATGAGGGGAAGCAATTGGTGGATAATGCGGAATTGACGCAAGTGGTAAACACATGAACGAGACACGTTGTTTACATGGTCAGTCAAAGAAAGATAATTTATATATCGCCTCTTCAAGATATCTACTCTGAGCTAGCCTATCATGATGATAAGTGTCATTACGAACGAAAATATTACATCAATTAGCAAAACAATGCACAGAAGCCTAGAAGAGTCACCACTGGCTGGCCAATGCACACGCGTGGAACCAAACAATGGATTTCCTTCGACAGCTGCAGATGGCATAGATGTTCAGAGTCTCTGAGCCAAGATGCGTCGATATAATTATAATGACTATATGCTACAGCGTCGATAAAGATTTATGCTACAGCGTGACAAAATACAGATGCTGTCCAAGCCAATTGTTATTTTTTTCTTCATTATCGCATTATCGTAGTTATAGCCTATCGCTAACTAAGCTTTCATTTAAAACAAATCACTCAACTTACGACAAGACGTCTGAAATTGTAGTTTTTATGAAATAAGGACATCAACAATTTCAACTCCATTTTGTAAAATGGTTCAAAACAACAAGTTTGTTGCTCAACAGGGTGATAACAAGAGATGAGTGCATTTCCAATAGATCTGTGTTCTTGGGTATTATTTTGCACGGGTAGGCCATTAAGTAGGCTACTGTGTTCGTTCACAAGGTGGCAGTATGAGTATTCACAATAGGTATTCACTATTCACTGTCAAAGATGACACTAACTTTATTCCTAGGATACTATTTAGACGATAATCCAATTTTATGTTAACTTCTCGACACTGTTATTACCTCTACAATCTACATGTATTGTCACTGAATGCGGTTTGTCACTCAGGTTTCATTAAACGAATAGACTATATTATATATAAGTAGGCCTAAGTTCAATATCAAAGGCTAAAACCATTCGCTTGCCAATGTTAATACGTGCATCCTTGGCCAAAGTTGAATTGAGGTTTTCTTGAATAATTATTTGTCTTTCTCTCGTTTGAGGATCTTTAAAATATTTGTGTAAACTGCTGTCGCAGAATAACTATTCAGAGGCGCTCTCATCACGGAAGCCCCGGGAAAAAAGAAACGCCTTTACAGAGCGAGAGACCGATGAGGGAAAACCAGTCATTAGTTTAGACTTAGTGAGGGGAAGATCATTCCAAAACCATTCGCCACGGCAAATGAAGGGATCCACCATTGCAGCAAACGCCCGGTGTTGGGCCAGAACAGTCCTAATCGTAGGAGCAAAGAGAACAAACGACTTGCAGAACGCAGAGAGCGAGACGAGGATGCAGATAACGGCTCTCGCATATAGGGCCTAGTCCGAGAGGTAGGTATTTGGGGCACTGACCAGCTGTGATTTGAAGACCAGAAAGAGGATCATAATACTGGATGCGCGCAGAAATAGGGAGTCTCTGCAAGATTTCAAGCATGCATGTGGAGGTATGGGCAAAGCGAGGGAGTCGGGTTATGACCCTAGCTGATGCATTTCAGACCGATTGAAGGGGAAAGGCGCTGCTTATGGGAGCAGGACAATACCCCCCGGACAAACCCCCGGAAAACCCCCGGATAAAACCCCTGGTATAAAACCCCCGGACAAAACCCCTTCGTATAAAACTGAACTGAGGTGTTAAAGGGTAGGTAGAGCCTAGAGATTCTGATCAACAGCACATTGAAGAGGTGCTAATTAATCAAGTAAATAATGAGGGTAGGTGCTAATTAATCAAGTAAATAATGAGGGTAGGTAGAGCCTAGAGATTCAGCTCCTTAATCAGGTGTTAATTAATGTAACAAGAGCAGAGCCTAGACAGTTAATTCCAGTAGTCAGGGTAGGTAGAGCTATGAAGACCGTCTGAGTATAAAGGGCAGTGAAAATTTCATAGACAGTACAGTATTTGAAAAACTTTAGACAGAAAGCAGGCATGGAGTTTGTAGTATCAGATAAGGGAAAACGTAAAGTTATATATAACGGCTACGTTTTTGTAAAGCAGAAACAGTTAGCTAATGGTATTACATCGTACGAGTGTGAGAAGCGCAGACAAAATAAAGAGAAACAGGGCGATTAGAAATAACGTTGCCAAAAGAACAGGATAATACTTGGTAGACTCGTAACTATAATAGTGAGCCATTTGACTATAAATTCCACCATTTTGCTTGTCGAAATATGTTAGCTTGAAAAAAATGTCCAAACAATACACATGTCATTGCATCATTACTTGCAGTATAAAGTAGCCGCTTGCTTGAAATCTTTTTAGACTATCTAGTCAATATTTTATTGTCAAAAGTTGTGAGTGGGGGGTTTTGTCCGGGGGTTTTATACCGGGGGGTTTTGTCCGGGGGTTTTGTCCGGGGGTTTTTGTCCGGGGGTTTTGTCCGGGGGTATTGTCCTAGACTCGCTGCTTATGGAGGCCAATGAGAAGTCAGTTGCTTCAAATATCGCATTTGTGACTCGATTGTTCTTGGCATAAAATACTAGAATCCGATTTAAGCAGCGCCAGTGGCATCAAGTAACAATATGAAGGAGACAGTGATACAGATTTCATAATTTGAGTCGCAATCAGGCAAAACAAGGTATTGCAAAGTAATACAAGGCTTATGTGTTTACCTTGCACATAGGTCTACAGATCGAGAAAGTTTTCACAAGTTATTGTAATTGCAAATTTATATAGAGCCACTTTAAAAAAGACACATTATGTATCGTATTCAAATTGAGTGAGTACTGACTAGACACATTATCACGAAAATAGCAGGATGCTATCGGTTGCGTATCGATGCAATGTTATCATAACGACAGCAGTTTTCTGTCATTATTATTGTTTAA
The DNA here is from genome assembly GCA_020284085.1 of Aporrectodea caliginosa. Lineage (NCBI taxonomy): Eukaryota > Metazoa > Annelida > Clitellata > Crassiclitellata > Lumbricidae > Aporrectodea > Aporrectodea caliginosa. The sequence goes on along the minus strand of JACEVL010000457.1, from coordinate 71,870 downwards.
AATATTTAATTCCCTTTATTTGCGTCATCAGAACAAATCAAAAGCAAAAACAAGAAGAACCAGAACAGAGGAAAGAACGGCATTCCCTTTATTAAGTTAGTCTAAGAGGCAACCATGTGTATGAAGTGTTAATGACCAGTTTCTAAGCCTCGGCATGTGAAGACGGGTTGCCAGTCTTCTCCCTCGCCGTCTCATCTTCCCACCGGGGTGATGTTTCTTCCAGTAGTTGTTTCTCAACTACTGTACTATACTCATTGTCACTGAGTTGAATAGGCAGCGCAGGTGAGGTAGTAATCTTGAAACAAATTTCTGCCTTCTCGTTGATTTGAACCTCCAACCAGTGTTAGTTTAGTTCCTGAGAATAGAATAGGAATAATAATTATTTTAAATTAGTTCCACGGAACGAAAACTGGAATAAAAATTAAGTCTGGAACGAGAATAGAATAGGAATAAAATTTCAATATTTTTCTCGGACGAGAACGGAATAGAATAAAAATTATTTCTTTATTTTTAATAGCTATGCGAACTGGTAACTTTTTAGTGTGTCTACCTAGAAACTGTTTTATTAACAGTCGCATTCACATTGTCCATACTATACTAATCTCATAAATAGGTCAAGATACTGTTTTGTGTGACAGTCTGATAGACATTAATCGTTCATGTTAGACATTTTTTTGAGAAGTGGAAGTGGAAGAGGAACTACAAATATAAACTTTCTGGAACTGGAACTGGAACTAAAATTATTTCTAAATAGGAAGTGGAACTAGAACAAGAATAAAATTTATTTATAAAGAGGAACTAAAACTAGAACTAAAATGAAGACGGTGGAATAGAATAAGATAGGAATAGAAATTAATCTTGGAACTAAAATAACACTGCCTCCAACCTCTTGGCTGACAGTCCAGCACGTTAACTACTAGACTATCGTACATCCAAAACGAAAGCCCTATCAACCTTGCCATACAATTGTAAATTTGAAGATTGTTGTGCAAAAGCTATAGAGTTACGCGTAGGAGTAGTCCCCGGCGTCGCCGTCATCCGCCGCCGCCGCCAGTCGCTAAGCCCTCAAGTAGAAGTCAGATCTTTACCTGGCCTCGGGCTGAGGTCAGGGTAAAGATTATTCGACCTCGCAGTAACGCGTCTGAGATGTTTCCGTTGACGTAGTGGATCCGTTCCCGCCCCGGGCGTTAGCGGAACCCCAGTACTACATTCACGCCCGTCACGTTATTGGCCAAAGCATGTCACGTGAACTTGCTTACTTCCCGTGGAATTTGAAATGGCGGACACCTTGAGGGTCGCTTAGGGTAAGGTTATGCGTCGTGAGGGTCGGTTAGGGTGAGATTATGCGTGTTGAGGGGTCGGTTAGAGTCAGGTTAGGCGTCGTGAGGGTCGGTTAGGGTTAGTGTCGTCATTAGAAAACATGGTGAACAACCTTCCACCGCAATCGGGAATGTTTATCGGTCGTTCGTTTCACGTCCACGAAATCATGTGACGTGCATTGACCAGTAGCATAACGGGCGTGATTCTAGTCCCAGGTATTAGGATCACGTCGGGCGTGATTGTATCTACGACCTTCTGTTGAAGCTGTTTTAGTCAGCGCAGTTGGGTTAGTTGTTGAAGAGATGAATCCTAGAAAGGCAGAGAAGGGAGATGGAAGCATTGTAACGCAGAAGGAGACAAAATAATGTTCTCCGAGTTATCAATTTTATTGACCTAGGGGCCGTCCATAAAGTACGTCACGCTATTTTTGACCATTTTACCCCCTCCCCTCTGTCACAAACTGTCACAAAACTCGGACCCCCCCCTAAAGTACGTCACACTAATACTTCCGAAAGCAAGGCTATACATAAACAAGGCTTCGCAACAGCATTATAATTTACTAGCGCTCCTAGCGAGAGGAATCGTGAACAACACATTCAGGAGATATGCATTTCATGCTATTTTGACATAAAACTAATTAAAATGTTTCATAAAATTTTTTGAAAATTATTTTTGAAAGCTATGAAATTCTACTAAAAAAATAAGAAATAAATTATAAATAAAATTTAAAAAATGTGTGACGTCACACATGGCCTGACCCTCCCCTGTCACAAACTGTCACACTTTCTTAAACCCCCCCCCCCTGGAGCGTGACATACTTTATGGACGGCCCCCTACTTCATTTCAGTACATCCGCTTGGTCTTGTCACCAGTTTCCATTTCGAACAAAGTCAATCAACACACGAACAGTGATTTAATATTTAGTTTTTATGTAACAGAAATGTATGAAAATATCGAGCTTTATTAAGCAGATCTACAGCAATCCCAAACAATTTTATTGTCTGAAAAAGACACTCCAGAGGAAAATGCATTTTCACCCTGTGTGTATAATAAGGATCAATGTTTGCATACACTAAGTTCGAATAATATGTTCTTCCACGAATAAGTATCTGAAATAACTATAAATAAGATCAATATTAAGCTCTAACGTTGAACCAATCACTTTCCAACGCCAATATGAGTCAGTTTGGTTAGAGTAAAACTGTATGCAAAGCGTGTGATTTGTTTGACTGATAATCTGTCCGTTAGTAGTAGGTGAACCAGAAACTAGATTAAAACTGTATTTTGCGCAAGCATATTCATCGAAATTGTCAACACGGAGCACACTCAAAATAATAAATGTATCATGTTTGCTGACAATTAATGTATCATTTATACTTGGAGGGACCTTGACTACAAGGCCGATGTTATTCAACATCACAATTCTACGGATAAAAACGCCATTTGGACCATAGATCTCCAGTTTGCTCGAAGCTTCATCTTTTCGAAACACTACGACTTGACCATCTGTGGACACTGTCAAACTGATAGGCCGTACTAGATTACACAGCCATTTCGTCAGCTTATGATCTTCTATCGTAAACTTCCAGATACACGGTAAAACCCCATCCAACATGTAGATACATTTTCTTGCAGCATCAGATGAATAGTGAAAAGATGGAGTAGCTTCTTCAAGTGCTTTGAGCATAAGAAGGTCAAACGGCGGAGTCTCCTCGTAGACACGGATCGACTTGATAGAATAACGCGGATAGTGTACACAAAAAATATAACTGTGGCCTTGAAGACGTATTACACCATAGACGGAGCACAACGGGCATCTTAAGGTCTTCAAAAACTGTATGTAAACTGCAATCAAGCAACACATGAATTTATTTAAGGATTAACGACAGACGACTTGTTGACAATAATTATTGCATAGGCCCCACAAAGCTTCATTATTATAGCGCTATTCAAACTAAATTTGCAGGTGTAAAATATCAAACTTCAGTTTCCCTTGTGCAGCAGTCGTAAAGCTCTGAGGCAGTAGGAAATATAATAGGCCTATATCTCCTCTGAGGTTCTTTGGACATATCATGCGGTCAGACGGACTGGAAAAGGAAATGATGTTAGCATATGGAGAGGGAAGGAGAAAACAAGGACGACCAAGGATAAAGTGGATGGACGAGATACATGAAATAACTAGAATGAATTTGACAGAACTGAGAGATGCGACGGCGGACAGAAGAAAATGGAGGAACTTGATCATGACGGTCGCCAGGGTTCAACGAACTGACAGCACAAGGTAACAAGGAAGTAACAAGGTAATATCTCCTCTACAACACGCTATGTATTATAGGTCCTATAGCATAGATTCCACACTTACTATTAATATGATTTGTTTATTATTTTTATTATAAAAAAAATATATTTTCCTTGTTGTAGGAAGAAAATTCCTCAAAGTCCGACTCACACCTCAACGTGGTGAGGGGGTGGCAACAGTCAGTAGGGGAGTGCCTGCTGAGGCTATGCCATCAGTGGTGAAGGTCTTGGCCGAAGTACCACCTTAGGGCGCTACGCGAGGTGGACAGGCTCAGCCGGGACACTGAAAAAGCTGGCAAACGTGGACGGCATCGCCGCCTTTGATACCACAAGTGGATATCAGAGCCAGTCCTAAGCCTGGAACTCTTTAAAGGAAGAAATGCAGAAGGTAGAACGGATGGGTGCAGATACTCCGTTCGTAAAATAAAAATACGAATGAAATCGAATACAAGCATTGGACCCCAAAAGGGCCTCGGCCCAGGGATCCGAGGGCAAGCGTTGGACACCTACGGGCCTTCGACCCATGGATCCTGATGATGATGATGAGGAAGAAAATATATGGCGACGGTAACTGGTTAGCTAACACGTAGGAAAATAAATAGCAAGCACCACAATTAGAAAATTGGTAGACATAACCCGAGCTACCTACCATAGTCATAAACAACTTGAGGTAATCTCAACTAAACGTTTATAATAACTTATAGTGAATTGACTGTAAACGTGTAAATGAAGGTGCTCAGTTGTAAGTCTCTAGAATTTGTTGAAAATTGTTGTAATAATTATGTGAAAATTGTTGTAAGGTTGAACGTGACCAGGATTATTACTTTACAAATAAAAATAGAGAGTAGAATATTATCAAGTCCGCTAATTTTTGCTGTACTCACCTTGGATCGGCGAAAATGCCCTCCGTGTCTATACACAGTTCGACAATATGATACATGTCGATTTCATAAAACTGAGACTGAAACGCGGTTCTCAAAGGCGAAAAACGATACGTTCGTCGGTTATCCACCGTACCATCGCTTTCACTTAAATCTGAATATCCAGATTGGAAGTAGCAACCTATCCCGTTTGTTATGCCAATTCGTTAATGTCAATCAAGTCTGAACTGAAGCCTCATCTCTTTCAACCTGAATACACTTCGTTTCCTGGCTTCTGGTTCCTCTGATTTATTGGACTTCAACCTGGCTTCTGCAATCTGTTATGATTAATTGTGGGTTCATTTGAAGCGACCATCCTTTGTTCGACATCGTTGATGTCTTGGCATTATGATAACCGCGCTATAGCATAAATTAGATTACATGCGCTCATTCTATATGGACCTCGTTTTATTAAGAGAAATTACATTATGAGATCCAGATTCGAAATCTGGTTGCCTAGATGAATACTGCGTCATCCAATGTTTTTGTCATCCAATGCGTTCTTTCTTTGTTGTTACTGTTGAAAAATAATAGGGCCTATAATATTCCTACCTGTCTCATCTTCTGAATGTTGTGGACTTCTTTCGAGAATCACATTTTGGTTAGACGAGTCGGTTTGATTAAAGTGAGTGTCTATTTTCGACCCTAACGCGACGCCAATCAAACAAAATGTGACTAAATAAAAAGTCCTGAACATTTTCCTTAAAGGTATAGAAAATAATAGATACAAACTAGCGCTTACTGTTGCTAGACTCAAATAAAGAGACTCAGCAACCGATAGACCCGCATTCAATCACAACTAAGACTGCAGGAGGATCCACTGCATTGCCCAGCAAGGTCAAGCAGCAGAATGAAATGTATGTTGGTGTTTCTAACTCTGTATTTAAATGTTTCTTTGTTTACTCCAGTTTCAATCAACACACTATTTGACACTCATTTAATTAAAACTGTCTGGATAAGTGAATAAACGCTGGCAGAAAGTTGCCAGTTCGTCAAACGATACATGTACATAAAGATCGCATTGTTGTGCGGATACTGATGACTAACTGTAGTGTAGGCCTATAGCTTTAAACTCGTAATTTTACACATGTTACATGAAACAGAAGGCTTATGCCGCTCTAGAATCTTGAGCCTGAAATGTTGAACTGAAGACTATATAAGCATTATACAGCATTTGATGGTATATATGGCATATATATATATATATATATATATATATATATATATATATATATATATATATATATATACTTAAAGTCACTACAATGTTGGGTCTTTCGCTTACAACCGTAGGATTGGGACATTTACACGTCATCTGTAACAGAGCGTCCATTATTGGGTCCTGGTGAATACAGAACCGCAATATTGGGTCGTATCTTTGGTACCGCACACTTTGGGTCTAAATTTGCCAAAGACTATTAACAAATAGAAATTTTCTGTGAAAACAGTAAAAGTATTGGATTTATTTAATGATGTTTTACAACAAGCGAACATTGTTCACAGAAATTGGACAATAATAAATTTATTAGCGTTAGACAAACGCCTAGGCCTACACTTTGCAAATTACAATGCAGATTAAACAGAGAAGCGATTTTAGATTTGGATTTGCGATCCTCAGATTAAGATATATTTTATTATTAGGCCTATCATTACTTTTTGAGCCGCATTTTTTTTAGAATTTTCGTTTACAATAAAAGAGTATTGCCGCCGTTATTTAAGTAGAAATTCGCAAATTCTACTCGGCCGCTGTTGGCTTCGCGTAAGACGAGTTGGCTATGGTAAGCACTAAAACCCGCCAGTTCCTTGTCCAATATCTCCAGTCTTTCTAGCCTTGAAATTCAGAAACTCTGTTGGCCTAGTAGCCGATGTGACAATACGCCATAGGCACGTAATAGCGATTTTTCTGACAGTACTGGACTTAGAAAATGGTGCTCAAATGGGCAGGACTTTGTCCTGGAAGTCTATATAACTTGCCACCCAAACTTCGGCGTGGGATTGCTGCAGACATCTACTAAGACGAAAATAGCTCAATAAGTTATACACTTTTACAGTTGTTTGCGTAATGTCTTAAGTTTAAAGTTCTCAGTGTGGGAACCAACCCTTTGGTGAATTCATTTGTTTTCGTCATATTTTTAATTGAGGAATTTTGGATTTGTCTTGGGAGTTCTAGATGAGATAGGTTATCAGATCGACCAGGTTTTCTAGAATCTAGAGGAACCCAAGTTAAGGACACCTCATAGTCCAGACAAATCTGTGCCTGCCTTTGATTTAAGGTAAACAGTAATGTTGTAATGCTTTCTGCAGGAGTAGCCTAATAAAATATGCTGAAACTAAGATTTGCACCAAAAGTAAATAAATTATTTAATAAGTCAATGATATTAGAAGAAAACATGTTTTATTCAGAAATCCCAAGACTTGGTACGTCAAGTAATTTAAGAAATTACACATGCAATAAAAACCTTAGGCTAAATAGTTATATCCCAAAAAGGAAAACAAAAGTGAAGCATGATAAACGATAGCTCATTGGTAGAATGCTCGGTTCTAAAGTGTAGAGTATACGTTCGAGCCATCCAAGAGACCGTTATTGTATACGGACCTTGAGCAACTCGTTCATTCACAACTGCTCAGTGTCATCGATGTTCTCTCATATGGTTGAGTTGTGCGAGCCTAAACTAGTAAAGTCATGAAGATAAAACTCATAATAACGATGATGACCATATTATCATAATGATGATGATAATAATAATAACAATAATAATAATAACAATGGTAATAATAATTTGAAGTCCACAATAAACAAATTGGACAGGTAGAGCCTTCAAAATACATGTAGCTTGAAGAGCAGTCCATAAAGCTAAAATATGAAGTCTTAGCAACTTCATTTCTTTTAGCTTCGGCATGTGAAGGCAGGTGGCTAAGCCTCTCCCTTGACACCTGATTTTCCTTAAACACTTAGGGTCCGTGTACTAGGGTGGCTCACAGATACATGGTAAAAAACCAAGTGCATGCTAGAAACCAAGGCACCCTCTCAGTTTGTTAGACTTATCAATAGTTATTATTTAGACAAAATTTCAGCTTCCTATTCCAACGGGAAGACGGTGCTCACGGACTGTGTCACTTTGCCTGATACCGATAAAAGACACTAATTGTGGAAATGAATGCGTCGATCATACATTCCCGTCCGAATGCATTTTATTTAACGACAAATCAAATATTACTGTAATTTGACAACACACGTGATAGTGGAACAGTTAGTCAGATTGTACTGTAAAATTTGAATAGGTTTGAAAAATTGGAAATGCCTAAAAATTTTGAAAACACGTCGTTCTGACCATGAACGTCGATTGTTCCGGTTTTATGACTTCAATACCAGCTACAGTCTTAGAGTCTAGAAACTGCCAGCACTGCGTCAACAACAGACTTCTTTGTTGTTGTGAGGCAAATTCATTTATTCATTGGACTTATATAGCGCCCCTCCAAGATAACCTACTCAGAATCGCTCCCAGCCCAACTACGGCGATAGAGAACAGTTTTCAAGTTCGTGTATGCAGCGTCTCCAGCTAGAACAACACGCAGATCTGAAGGAAGATTATTCAAGATGGTCGGCCCAACCACCGAGAAGGCACGAAGTTGCATCTTTGAAGTGCGCGCAAAGGGAACAGCAAGTTCGCCACGAGATGCAGAACGAAGATTTCTGCGGGTAGCTAAACCTGAGGTAGGGCAACAGAACTGACGAAAGTAGGCTGGGGCGCTCCCTAATTGGCACCGCCAGACCCAGACCGAAATCCTAAATTGAATGCGCTGAGAAACAGGAAGCCAGTGGGGTACGTCACGCATATAATGCGAGATATGGTCAAATTTAGAAAAACCACCAACAAGCCTAGCAGCTGCACGAAGCACACGCTCAACCTGAGCAATGCGCCCGAATGTGAGGCCAGCACAGATGGTACTGCAGTAGTCAATCCTACTATAAACAAAAGCATGAACAACAGAAAATGCTGCATTTGGTGAAAGTGAACGGGAAATTACCCGCAATTGCCACAACTGAAAAAAGCAAGCACGGCATAAAAGATTTAGGTGTTCAGAGATAGCATAAATAAAGATAGAGAAAGATAGCAGAAATAGCATTCACCACTCTCAACTGCTGAATTCTCTCTCTGCCTTGTTTGTAATCCTCATTCTCAATCCACTTCTCTTGTGGAAGTCTAAGAAAGAAATCACTAATCTTCAGGTGTGACAGCAGTGTAAGTTTTCACTGGGTTGCAAAATCACCCAGGCAAGCCCCCTCCTTCAGTAGCGCAGCATCACCTCTCACCTTCCTTTCACCAGGCTTTGCAGTTACTCTGTGAACAATATTCACCTTATCTGTTACTGGAAGTTGGTCTGAGAACAGTGCCAGACCTACAGCCTCATCTTAAAGGTACCAATAGTGGTTTCTAGAGCCTTCCTGGCAGCAACGCTGATCTCGGAGTAAACTGAATCATATTTTCCTAGAGTAATCCAAAGTGATAGATCTTGTCCTGGAGCTTCAGCAGCAAGTGAAGCCTTTGTCCATGCTTTTGTGTAAAGAAGGGTAACAAAGCTGCACAAATCGATGAATCTGGGTTTCTTTCTTCGTCATTAGTTTGAATATACCACGTTGAATCACGAAAAAGGTAGATTTTTGATGGTATACAGTAACTTGGCCATCCAATTTGCATGGTGAATTGGCCCAGGGCTCTTCAGTGAATTATTGAAGGTTAACTTCCAAGACAACCATTTTCAGCTCAATGAGTTCTTGGTAGTCATCTCTGATCCCTGAATCTGACTTTCTTTCAGTAAACTTCTTGAGAAAACTGAGTGCTGTTTCATGATAGGGCTCAGTGCTGGATATGATATTCAGTCCTGCATCACACTTTGCCAAACAGCTTTATATGTCTGGAAGATTGGAATATGTGGTGAATTAGATGGATCAGCACAAAGTGAATACTGTGGCTAAAATCATCACATGGTGACGGCTGGCCAGCCACAGGAGCTTTCGGCCTATCTTGTCTTCCGGCAGAACGCACACTCCATTGAAGAGCTCAGTTTTGACAGATATCAAAGCTCAAGGTTTGAACCTTGTCAGTGAGTTTCCACAACTCCAGAAGATTATGAATGGCCATGGATTCATTGTATCCTGTCCCACAGGCTAATTTGGGCACACCGAAGAGTTAAAGTGTTAAATATGAGCGCTTAAATTTCATTGGCAAATTATAAATTTGAAAATTCACTTCTGAAAAATTGTCTGCCAAAACACAGAAAGTAGACACCATGACCTTCAACAAGAACTTTACACTTTTTGTTCAAAAATACCAGTAGGTAAGTAAATAAGTAAGTATAACACAACAGAAACTATTTGAAACTCATCTCCATAACAAATGTTAAGTTATTGACCAAGTTACACAAGATTTACCGCTAATGCTACTATGTGGTAATATTTCTATATCATTGAGCACCATCTTCCAGCTGGAATAAGATGCTGAGAAATTTTATCTCAATAATACTATTGACAGGTCTAAAAAACTGAGAGGGTGCCCTGGTTTCCAGCTTGAACTTGGTTTTAAACACCTGTACTCTATCGATTTTGGCCGGTACTCTATCGGTTTGACCGGTGCTCTATCTTTAGCTACTGCTATCGGTTTGACCTGTACTCTATCGGTTTGGCCTGTACTCTATCGGTTTGGACTGTACTCTATCGGTTTGGCCTGTACTCTATCGGTTTGGCCTGTACTCTATCGGTTTGGCCTGTACTCTATCGGTTTGGCCTACTCTATCGGTTTGGCCTGTACTCTATCGGTTTGGCATGTACTCTATCGGTTTGGCCTGTACTCTATCGGTTTGGCCTGTACTCTATCGGTTTGGCCTGTACTCTATCGGTTTGGCCTGTACTCTATCGGTTTGGCCTGTACTCTATCGGTTTGGCCTGTACTCTATCGGTTTGGCCTGTACTCTATCGGTTTGGCCTGTACTCTATCGGTTTGGCCGGTACTCTATCGGTTTGGCCTGTACTCTATCGGTTTGGCCTGTACTCTATCGGTTTGGCCTGTACTCTATCGGTTTGTTCTGTACTCTATCGGTTTGGCCTGTACTCTATCGGTTTGGCCTGTACTCTATCGGTTTGGCCTGTACTCTATCGGTTTGGCCGGTACTCTATCGGTTTGGCCTGTACTCTATCGGTTTGGCCTGTACTCTATCGGTTTGGTTTACTCTATCTATCGGGCTTCTGGGCCTGTACTCTATCGATTTGGCTTGTACTCTATCGGTTTGGCCGGTACTCTATCGGTTAAGTGACTATAATAATCGCTAGATGTCACTATGTCTAAAACATATGCTCCGCTACTAATGCAGTCGGCAATCACAACAATGTTGATAATCTGACGCCATTTTACGAGACAGTCAAACTCATATACAATATCTATTAAAATGTCATGTTTTAAACAAATCTAGTGTGTTTTACGTTACTTAAAAATCAAATCAAGTAATTTAAAACGTTGCGAGTACATGGTTAACTACAAGTCAGGCACTATGGGTAGTTAAAACTGAAACCGAAAGCGCTTAGGTAATTCAGAGTTCCTTACTACAGAAATAGTCAAACTATGACTGCTAGCACAAGTGGCAGTCCAATTTAAAACATTTCTAAATTATAATTTCAATGTGATAAATGCAGTATTTATTTTGCCTTACGTGAAGGCCACGATATGTGGTACGTAGGCCGAAATAGGCTACAAAGTAGGTCGTCACTTGAATAGGTAATGAGGGGCGTATCCATCACACCCATGTAGAACACAGTCGTAACTCACCGCAAGCAAGAACGACGAAAGAACAACTTAAATTTTATAAATCCTGTAGAAAAGTAACCGGTTGAACTGTCGAAGACGAGAAGAAATAAACACTTCTAGACTATAGAAATTAAGAACAACGATGACCGAGCCTAATCGGTGTATTCACGCCGAAGCGCCACCTCGTGAACCTCCGTGTATTGCGTACACTTCTGTGAACCCCTCGTGTATTGCGTACACTTCTGGGACCTGTTTAGGACTTTTATCTGTATGTTGTGGAGAGACTTAACCAAACATACCAGATGGGGTCTTTTATGACCCCACACGTATGATTGTCGTTATAAAATGTTAGTTAACATTAAATATTTTGTCAAACAATTTTAGGAATTTGTCACATAACTTTCAAGGTTTAAAGATAACCTAGCGGGAATGGGTGGACTATTGACGCCTACATGATATCCGCGAAATACTATTGGGGTCCTAAATAACCGCAACAATTTTATAATTTCAAATATCACTTTGCCCAGCCATGCACCAGATTTTGCAACGTAAATGATCAATTTTTAGCGTTTGGGACACGTGGTAATCTGTGATGGGCAGTAGGCCTAGGCTAATTGAAATTACTTAATTGAAATAAAGTAATTGAATTACTGGAAAATTGGAATTTTTTATTTTTATTTTTTAAATTTGTTATTGGTAATTCAATTACATTTTCAGATGTATTTTGTAATTTGAAATTATATTTTATATCTCAAAGTAATTTCTAATGTGTAGATGGGGGTCATTTGCGACCTCACCCGGTACGTTTAGGTTGTTTGGTATGCCGATATGGTTAGGGTTAATCAAATATTTACTATTATTTATGTCTATGTTCATTATTATTTTACGATTTGAATTTTTACGTGATTACGGTTTCTGTTGATGGGCCATCCGATGGGCATTAAACTGTATTTTGAGGTTGTAATGCATACACGACTGTGAAGAAAACCATAGCAGAAGACCATGGCAACCATGACTGGACCACATTTCGACCAGGACAATATAATCTTTAGGGATGTAACCTGCATGGTGTAGTGGTAACATCACTGGCGTGAAGAGCAGTAGATAGCGGGATCGCTTCCCGTACCCTCCCAAAGGTCCACTCAGCCTATCATTCGCGAGATGGCGCGTTGGTAAAATGAGATGTATGGCGTGATGGCGCCTTGTATGGCTGTTGTATAAGTTCAATTCGACTCCTGAAATAACTTGTGATCCACCGTTCATACTGATTTGTAATCTTACTGCGTAATTGTCGGAATGAAAAATTATATATTAAACTAAGATTATTATTACGGAGTTAGCAACAGGACGGGGATGTGTGGATACAACTAGTCTCACTTCTGAGACTTATTTTAGATTTCCTGTGCGGCGTTCGTACTTATGGTCGTCCATCTGGAACGATTAGTATTCCGTGGGATTATGAAGATCATAGTGGCGACCTCAACTGCAGCTATGTCATTAACGCCACGGAACCCGGTTCGATATCGCTCACGATTTTGTCGATCAGTCTACAAAGTTTGGCCGTAGTGAACTGCCAACGTGACTGGTTGTTGGTGAGTACTGTCTGAATTAGCTCAAACATACCATAGAACCGTCATTTGTCGCACCTTTCAGTAAGACCAATTCGAAAAGATATTTTTTTAAACGAAACTAAAATATGATACTCTCCAAGGTGAGCGGCAAAACGACACCTAATTAAACTTCATGTTACTGGGATTCAAAATAGATTCGAATTTCTATCAGATTTTAAAAAAACCAGCAAATTTAACTATAATATTTACGCATTAACTTATAATTTGTGTTCAAATGCCCGCCCTGAGCTACAATGCAGACAGTTGGATGTTACCACCATTGACTTATTGCAATGTCATTATTGTTATTCGTTCATCTAATTCATCCAAGACCCGCGCCACAGTTGGCTGAACTAACATTCCGTAATTTTGTCTTGTTGACTTTTTCTTGCATTACTTCCAAGCTCTCGTAGTTATCAGTATTTATGACTGACAGTGGACAGTTTGGAATTCCTTATATTGATGAACTCTGCTGCTATACGTAGTGCCACTAGGGCTAGTCCAAAGCCTCGAAAAAGGAGGAAGGCCTCGTCAACGACCCGGCCAGCTATAAGATCTCATCGAATAAATGGAAACTACTGCTATTTCTACTCTAAATTTATTCCCAGATATTTATTTTAAAATATTTTCTAGTTCATTTAAAACTTTCTAATTAACTTCTTATCCATTATCACTCATGTTAGCATTTCTGCGTTTTTGTCCGATTGTTTTTCTCAATAAAACGAATATACAATATACTTGCAGTTATGGGTTTTTTTGTACACATAATAAATAACAGTTCTGGGGAGTCGCCTTTACAGCGTCTTTGGCATTCTTGTATTAAAAACTCCATAACGCAACCACAACCACATAACCACTGTTCTCGAATCACTTCGTCGGCTAAACGTCCCTCAGCGCCACTGTTTACAAAATTGTATCTTTTTCCTTCAACTTCCTTCCAGCCTCTCGACCCTCTTTCAGTTGCCAGCTATTCGCCATCCAACTGACCAGGTCTACGCGCTTATCATATCTTTCTCAATCTCGTCCTCTATGAAATTCTGCAGCCGCTCCTTAGTTTATGCTACACCAGCTCTTTCGAACGGACTTCCAAAAGACCTCTGCAGGCGAGATTGGAGGATGAACAAACTGTTCATCGTCCAATCTCGCCTGTTAATTTTACCTCTCCACCGCTTGCTCTCCTCCGCTACTTTCCACCTCACTTTCGTCTTTCCACTAAAAATAACGCTATATTATGTAACTTTTAACCTTTGACCTGTGTTCTCTGCTTAGATCACCTGTATCGACGGTCAGACTCCACTCAATCTCAACATAAGCCACAGGACCTGCGATCATCTCAACTCGACCATACTACAGCTAATCTTTCCCGGCTGCACAGCAATCCAAGTAGCCTTTCACAGAGATTTTGAGGCCACTGGGAAAACATTTCGCATCGAATACACAGTTACCGGCTACGGTAATACTATTCTGAATGAAATGTTAATCTCAATCAGTCATCAGAAATCTGAATCAGTAAAGCTGTTGCAAGAAGCAGATAAATTACTGACCCTGTGCGAAAACAAACGTAAAGCCATTTGTATAAAAATATGTAAACTTTTATTAAGCAACGATCCTAGATTTAGGGGACTCCAGCATATCCAATATGGATGAGTTTTTTTAAATTTTTCTTGGAACCATGCAAACCATTCAACCGTATAGCTGTATTCTAAGCTTGTGTTGTATGAAAAAAGAGTAAGCTACACGCTTGATTTAGCCTCTTTGTGCAGATACTATAAGAGTGATCGAATTCATTACCACGGTGACAAATATAATTATGTTTTATATCCTCCAGTCTTTGTTAGGAGAGCGACATGGTCATAATAATATATTTTACTGAGTATTCTACGCTCCCATTCTGTTTGCAATACTCGCTCTTGTTCGACATCGACACAGACCATACTATACGCCGAGTATACTTGGAATTTTCTCGGAGCAGTAATGCATCAGACCCTTAGTCACTTAACTAGAGCTTAATATCGCAATACTTTTGTTAACAGATGGCAAACGTACCTACAGCTGAATTGCCAACGACATCAGTCTCAGCTATTGAGGAGCCACTTGGAACAGACAAGAGCTGCGCAACAGGATATGACTTTAGTTCCGTCTCAACCAACTGCTGCGATTGTCTCCCAGGTCAGGAGCGAAGCCAGACTTAAATTCAAGAGGAGGCAACTTCACAGACCATTGGCAAAATTCTGGTTATTGGGGTCGTTGATCAAAAGAAGTTCCAGTATAAGTTGCTTCCTCTTGCATTCTTTATAATTATTATAAAGAAAGCAAGAGGAGGCAACTGCCTCATCGTGCCTCCATGTAGCTACGCCTATGTCCAGGTCAGTTTATCTCACGGGCGAAGATCATTGGACGTGATGGTGTGTCTAAAACACATCTCACACTTTCAACATAGATCTGTTCACATCACTTAGATTGCAAATTGTTCATCGCCTTCGAGAAGTGACAAAAGGCGCTGTATGAAGTGTATTGCTCTGTACAATTGTATTTCACGGCGTCCCAAAATTTAAGTGTTCTCCTCCTCTGAGGCAACCTGTTACATAATTATACGCTAAGAATGAGATCCGGTGGAAACATGTCACTACAGAAACACCCTTGCTAAATATAATATCCCATGTCATATAAACACACACCTACACATACCTACACTACACACACACGCATATATATATATATATTACATATATACATCATTCTAATCGATCGCGGTCTTTTATCGTCGGGTCGGGAGCACCTGCGGTGAATTTTTCTGCAGATGCGCTACATCAATGAACATTTACAATGTCAACCATATCCTTAGCTTTGTTGCTTGCTGCAAAACACATATATAATAGCAAAGTTTGTGATATCGACCTTTGAATGACTTTAATTGCATTGTATTGTATCTGAACATTTATAAAGCGCCTCTCGCAGTGTGGACTATTCAGTGGCGCTCTCAGTGTAGAAGCCCCGAGGAAAGAGAAATCGTCTTCAGGGAACGAGCAGATGAGGAGGAGAACCCAGACAACAGTTTTGCTGGCAGAGGAAGGGAAGGTCATTCCAAGAAGAATGTGGTTCTGCTGCCTAGCCTTTCAAAGCTAATTTAATGAGAATTTGTATTCTGTTGAAGATACCAGCCAGACTTCAGCAATTTCAGTCTCAACAGAGAATTCAGTCTCTGGAAGTGTAAAGTGCGAAATCGGTTGCGAGATCAGCGCAGACGGAACTACCTGCCACTGTTCTACTACGCAATCAGGTAATTCGTGCTAGAGAATAAATCTGCTATCATTTCAAACATTGTCAATTGCGAGCTCCCTCATTGGAACGTTGCCAGCAATCCACATCATGGCCTCCACCCTCTAGTGTGCCATGTGTTCTAATCTACAATTGATGCGACCTATTCAATCGGTGCAACAAATGCGAAATGAGATCTTGGTGCAGTAGGCCTACCTCCAAACATCGGAACCAGTTTGGTTCCTGCGGAATCCTTTCTATCACACCCAATATTTTGTTGGATTGGACGGTAGGCCTACTAATCGTGAAAATAACAGGAAATTGCAAATGCCTTTAACAATAACAATCATGTAAGTTTTTAAGGGAGCGCCTCTGAGTAGGAATGTTGAAGGGGCGCTATATTAAATTTTTGGAAATAATTTTTGGCAGATGATAATTTTTGTTTAAAACAAAAGTATGTCTCCTATAAATGTCAAAATTTATGAAAGCATAAATTTCTTAATTCGTGACCTTTTAAGTTGCCTCTTTACTTAAGCGTCACATGGTGCTTTCTGATGTATAATATGTTCATGCAATTAAACTCTCCTAAGGTTTTATTTCTTTCAGGTGATCTAATCGTTAACCCTCAGATGAGCTTAAGCAGTCAGCGCGGACGTGCAGTCGGAATTTCATTGACGGTGATTCTTGTGGTAACTGGCGCCATCTGTCTCGGTGCATTCTTGCTTTCAAGACGACATCGAGCAAAGAATCGATCTGAGATGCTCACGCAAGCGAGCGAGGAAGAAAGAGCTCAGATGGAATTGGAAACTGACTCTACAAAAGAAGGTTGTAATCAGATGTATGTCTGCATGCAACGGAACATCTATTCAGCGTCTTCGTAAAGCCTTTAGAAGTGACTGAACATAAGTGTGAGTTTCATTAGCAGAACCACTGAGGTGACGAAACATATTCCTGAGTTTTTCTAGCAGCAAAGTGTTTATTTTTAAGAGCAAAACTACTCCGGTGAAATGAAAACGAAATCACAAATGGTTGTACAATTGAGCTATTCTAAAAGTTCAGGTTGACATTGCCGTGTTCCTCGACAGCGCTTGCTCCAGACAAGAACACAGAGATTCTTGGTGTATTTTGGAATTAATTTTCAAGATCAATAAATATATAAAGAAATATATTACAATTACTCAAATTTATGGAATCGTTATCTAAATCGTGAACTTGACATTTCTAAAGCGCTTCCTAAGGTTTAAAGCGAATGTCATTTGCGAGCATGAAAGTGGTTTCCCAGATATACCAAGTCATGAACCAAGTCCAGGTACCATAGAGATCAGGGCGAAAGCAGGGTGGTTTCGTTTACAACGAGAGATTCGAAGGACTTGATGGATCAGAGTAGGAATTCTTGAAGAGCTAGATTTTGACTGGAGTAGAAGCCAGAGTGGTGATAGCGGAGATTTAGGCAGATGATAATTCTGGAGCAACGATATTAGTTCAGGAACTGAGATTTTGCGGGATTTGGGAGATCGTTCCAAGCTCAAGTTGTAGCGTGGTATATGGATGACGTGGCACGGTACTGAGTTGCTGTCAACCAGAACGATCAGAGAACTTCTTGAATGAGTTTTTATCCTGTTTACCTGGTTCCTAATGCACTTTTTTTGTGAGTCTGTAACTGTTCCTACAAATAAATTGTCATAGGTGCAATAAACTGTTGTGTTGTATTATGTTACTTTGCTATATTGACCATGAATAACAACATAAACTGTTTTCAGGCTCGTTGTTTGGAGCTAGTCGGAATGAGGACCAAGATACCTCAAACTACCTTCCTTTGAGACCAATATCCGTCAGTGATCAGGTGGAACCATCAAACAGCAGCAGTGCTACAGAGATTCACAACGAAAACCAACCAGTTCTCTAGAGTCGGCATCCTGCCTTTCCTCACGAAAGTCTCGGCCTTCACAGGTCACTACGTGACTGAAGGAACGCTCCCAGACGTATTATATCCACCGCTTGGATTTCGTTCCATGTCTGAATTTTTCATATATTCTTATCTTAGTTAAGGTGATAATAACTGAGACTTTTACTTTTTTCAACTATAATCGGACGTGATAAATAACTCCTTAGTCGTAGTTTAGGGCCTACTCATAATCTGGATATTGATCTGATTGCGCATTGTTTTAGTTTCGCCATTCGTTTATGCCTTGTGCATTAGACAATGACGCAATCGAAGTTCCCAATTATTAAGCCTAATCAGTAAACAGTCTAAAAGTATGTTAAAGAAATAATAAGCAATAATAAAAGCTTATAAGCATCTTAAAGGCGCACTGTATAACGCTTTGAGACTAAACTGCACTGTAAATCCTCAGAACGCCGGACGCGCCCGGCAGCACATCTGACGTGTTCTACAAATGAACACGGGCGTTTAAAAATATGAACACGCGTGTTCAATACGACGCGTCGTGCGTTCAAGTTACGGAAAACAGACATGTAACCTACGTCAAAGACGCTGTAACTGTGTAGGCCTAAAGGTCTAAGGAAACAATTGTCCATCATAAGCCTGTTTAGAAATGCAGCATTCATTATGTAGCCTAGGCCTAAATGATTAAAATATTATCGAAATCAAGTCAGAAGACTGTCAAACAACGATAATGGCGCGATATAGGCTAACATTCAAAATCGACATGTGATACTGAAGCGTATACGATAAAAATAATTATAAATGGCATGAATAACCTTTAAATTCCTTTAGCATTTGTACATGAAGTAAGTAGAATACAAGTGTAGGCTACGTTGGAGCTGCATTTTTGAACACCGGCGTTCATATAAGGACGCGTTGGGATGCTATATTTGAACGCATGCGTTCAATCTCTGACCACTACATGATGAATATTAATCACGTCTTCGTCCGCGAATCGTGATCTGTCCATAAATAGTTCGCTAAGTTTGTGTTACATATTCATTCGGGCATCGCAGTAGAAATTTTTCTGAAATTGAGATATTATAATAATCTTATGTTTCGCTTTGTTTACGATAATTATATGTTTTCATGTTGCAAAGCAAGTTATTCCATGTGCCCATCGAGGCACAACTAGGCTATGTTCATGAATATTAATTAGGTCTACGTACGCGACCCACTTTCGTTGTTTCCTGTTCGCGGAATGGCGGTTATGTTTCGAAGTCTTATTTTTAACGAAATTGCGGAATAAAATCTGTTGAACAGGTTCATTTTGTGCCTAAAATTGTTGTAAAACTACACAAGCGTGAGTATTTATCCGCGCGAAATAGCCTACGTGCAAAACGTGACCTCATATATTCAGTAGCAAATTCGCTAAGTAGGCTACTTTAGACGCCATAGTACTTGTAACAAAGATGTTAGAGCCGTAGGCTAAGATATGACACTCCATGCATCTGAATGTACACCTCACCTACCTTGGGATGTGTGGCGCCACCAGACGTCCGGGTTGGCCACGTTATCAACAACATGGCTTCGAAGCGAGGAGGGAATTATTGTGCTGCAATTAATTGTAGCGTAAGCACGTACAATTCTCAAAATATTTCACTATTTAGATTTCCAAAAGATGCCGCGAGGTATGTATAAAGTAACCTATAAATTATTTTAATAAATGTTTGACTACTGCTGTCGGTGATATAGGCTACTTGACACACTTCTCAAAACTCGGTCCGCTCGAAGAAATTATTGGTAAACGATTTTTCGGAAGCTAGAAAAATACTAACAAAACTCAAGGGTGAGACTTTGCGTTGCTAGAGTGATGTTTGTGCAGTGATCAAATGCTTAATTCTGATGCAAGCTTGAAATGTAGCGTTATGTTCCAATTTTTTCGGAGACCGCATTGCTGTAGGCAGTGTATTGTTATGCCTGATTATCAGGACCGGATTTGAGCATGGTCAACATGGCGCCAGCTCAGAGGCCACCACCACTTAGGGGCCCCACACTGCCCACAGTTGCAATTATATTTTTTTGTGTCCCTTTACTGCATGTGTCATCTGACTAGCAAAGAGATTCTAAGATTGACTAGTGGCTTCTGATTCTGAATGACCAATTTTGACCATTGTACTAAATAATCATAATTTTGAGGTGTGGGTTGTCTGTGTCGGAGACTGTAAATCCGCTGCACAAAAGGCCCCACCATATTCGGCACCTATGTGCCACACCACGCTAAATTCAGTCAGGGCTCGTTACAGCGGTTGACCTGTAACGCGGAGAGTACGGGTTCGATCCTCATCCAGGCGGTTACTGGCTATACATAAATAAATTTGCTTATAACATGCACTGCAAAAATTCTATGATACGAATTGCTTAGTTATATGGTGTTATTGTTTTATTATGTGAGAACAGGTCTAAGAAGTGGAGAGTTAACACACGGCATTCAGATCTGGACTGCAAAAGCGTTGAAGTGCTAAACAAAACCTTCCGACTGTGCAGTGACGTGGACACACAACTTTTATCTTCACGTGACCTGGATTTCAACAGATTTCACAATGACGATATATCCAGAAGCACATTATCTAAATCATTTTCACAATTACGTCCAGAATTATCAACAAACAGTTTATTGACAGCGATGTATCTAAAACTAGAACGAAATTGTGTGACATCAGGATTGTCCAGGGCTGTGTCCTCCACAACCACGGATCGTTAAAAATATTCTCTGCAGTCCTGGTTTAATCGAGATGTTAATAAGAACTTATATTTCTTCTCTGCACATAAATTTTTCAACAGTTCATTAATGGATTTTATTGTAATCTGCCAGCCTAAAATGCAGGGCAGTTCCTTCTTTGACCTGGCAGGTTTTAGACTTACAAGTAGGCCAGTATGTCTTGGAAGAACACATCATGACCACTACCATTAGAAACCGCATGGCCCATGGGTTGCGAACTCTATTGTTCGGCTATTACAATAAAAATCTTGTCAAACTGATCAATATATTTTGCAGTATGTTCTGCATCTCTGTCCAACTTTCCAAGATGACAAAGCGTTTCAATACCTGCTGCCACAGAGTGACTAAGAACTTGTGCTGCAAGATTAACAAGCATGCTAGTAAATGGAGGCATTTCAAGATGCCAATCTGTCAGACGAGGTGCCATTCTAATAGGCAGGTTTCTGTCAAATGCATAAAATTCAGAAACATGCTTCCAACACATTTTGCCTATTTTCTCCAGAACCAGATACAAAGTCATGTTTTTTAAAGTTGTTTCAAATGATTTTAAGCAAATGTGGAGGATCATAAATCACATAATTATGTGATGTGCTCTATCAAAACCAGGCGCATGTCGCAAAATACAATTTCGAGAAAACGGCGAAAAATGACCGGCAGGGTCAACATTGTGTGTTTTGAGTTTGAATCAAATTCGTGTAGTATAATCATTACTTTATCCCAAAAAATTAGTTGGATGGAAAAATATTGCGTTTTAATCTGCAAAAATCACATTATTGTAGACGTTCCTGAAAGAAAGAAATAAAAGCAATCATTTTTACTGCAACTTTATCGCCTTCTACTATTGCCATCTAGCGAATAGATGTAACTTGTTATACATGTATACAAAGGTTGGAATGTCTATTTTTAGATTAATTAACGTTATGACCTTATTTTTCAAAAGCCAATCAATGATAGCAGGAATTCCAAGACCCCTATAGGCCAATCGGCGTAAACAAAATTTAAATGTCTGACCTACGACCCTAGTAACGGAGTCATGTGATCGAAATTCAAACGTCTGATTGGCTCATTATCTACTTCCTGTTCGTAAGTAAGTGATCTACCGTTAAAGTTTCTGCGAAAACCATTGTGATTTTGGTTAAAACTTTTCGAAAAATAGTTTTAAAAGGTAAATAGCATGTCAAATTCGGAAGAGAATAGGGTTGCTGCAGCATTGAAACAGCACGAGAAGTCAAATTTATCGTCAGTTCCACCACGACGAGGTTATTCGACGACGTACGTCAATGCAAGAATTATCATGCGGTATGTATAGCATGTATCAAAAGTTGAAAAATAATAATTATTTTATATAAAACATTTTTAAAGGGTGCGAATCTAAATTAGACGAGCCGCCCATCAGTCACTCAATGCTAACCCTAATCCTAACTGTAATAATCTTACTCGCACGGGAGAACATTGTTTGGCATACATCCATAACGATTATCCTGTTTGTCATACCTAATCCCTTCTGGGCAAACTTATAGTATCGTGGGCTGCAGGATTATACAGTATTTCTGGGCATGCTTGGCGGACGCCGGACTGTATAAAGTTTTCTACTGACGATACTGACCCTAACCGACCCTCCCCACGACTAACCTGAACCTTCAGCCCCCTGATACTATAAGCTGGCCACCTTTTGTACCATACAGTGTAGAGCTTTGTTTCGTGATACATAATACTTTCTTTGCTATACGTGCTCGTTGGTATGGCAAGCAATGTTGTCTCGTGTGTGGCATGTTTTGCAACAGTTAATTAATTGTTATCAGTTTGCAATGCTGTTTCATTTCAGGTGAAAAAGATTTGGTTTTGTTGGGAATGATTAGCTGCAACATAAACTTGTCAGAAAAGACATGTCGATCAAAACACACTGACAACAAGGAACGCTTACACCCAAAGTCAACTTATTTTGTGGAATCCAAGCAAGTCTGCCAAGAAACCTTCCGCTGCTTGCATTTGTAAGTATTATCTGATTGTTGTACTGTTTAAAAAATGTGTCATTGACAAGAATGTTATAATGTCTTAATGACTTGAGTATGTTCATTATAAACAATATTTTATAAAATTATTAAAGAATGGACTTAATGTACTGTTAAGAGAAATTTAATTAACAAAGAATGTTATAATGTCTTAATGACTTGAGTATGTTCATTATACACAATATTTTATGAAATAATTAAAGAATGGCTGTGATGTACTGTTAATAGAAATTTAATTAACAAAGAATGTTATAATGTCTTAATGACTTGAGTATGTTCATTATACACAATATTTTATGAAATAATTAAAGAACTGACTTAACGTTGTTTATATTTTCAGCATCATTATTATAGAAAAATAATATTATTTAAAAGTAATGGCTTGGCTATTGTTTTATTTTTACACACAGGATAAGCCGAGACCTGCTGACAACACTTATCAAGTGGTATCGAGAAAATGGCCTGCAGCCTCGACCTAAACAAAGCGGTAGCTGTATCAACAGCAAAAGAAATTTATCGTTCCAAGACATGGAAAGTGTCGTTCGTTTCTTGGTGAACTTTGCTGAGGTCAATGCCATTGTTCTGCCTGACGTGTTGCCTCATTCTACAAATGGGATGTTAAAATTCTTCCATCAAGCAAGACCCGATCTTCAGTCTGGCGCAAATACAAAGCAGCTATGATCAGCGATGGTTTGTAAATAATTTGAGTTAATTGGAAAAATAGCAAAATCATGTAAATAATTATAACTACAAAATTCATTTAATTATTTCAACTAGGTTTATATTCCATTTACATCTGCAAACTGCCAAGGTACTCACTAGTGATTGCATACAACTAAAACTATTGTAGGCCCCATTAGTCGTAATTAATACAATGAACTATGAGTCTCTAGATGACCACACCAAAATATTTGTTTTTCTTACACCGAACGAAGAGCGGCTGAACAAATATGTTGACTTGTTATAACATAGGCCTACTTGTTAATTAAATTTTTCTTAAACAGTACAACAATCAGAATTATAATACCACTTACAAGAAGTGGAAGGTTTCTTGGCAGACCTGCTTGGATTCCATTAAAAAAATGGGTTGACTTTGTAAGCGTTCCTTGTTGTAAGTGTGTTTTGATTGACATGCTGCTAACTTTATGTTGCAGCTAATCATACTGAAGAAAACCAAATAGGCCCCTATTAATTGTAATTAATACAATGAACTCTTTAGTCTCTTGATGACCCTTGTTATTTGTGTTTCTTACACAGAACGAAGAGCTGTTGGAAACAGTACATTCCGCAAACTGTAGCGTCAGATCGTTCCAAATGTCGTCATAACAAACCACGGAACGACATCTGTTGGGAATGTCACCAGAACAACACGGCCATTTTGTATTTAGTTTATTATTGCAAACTTGAGTTTCATTGCTGCACGAAACTCTTATGATTGTTTAAACTTAAATACATTGCACAATTAACTTTTGTGGTTTAAAATTAGAATTTTTCAGATTTATTATTTCTGTGGCTTTTCTAGTTCAGACTGAAAATATCATATCATCTGATATATGTGAGCAAATGCAATGAAATTTGTAGAATGCATTGATCCTGTCATGTAGATTGTGCATGCCAAATTTCATGAGGCTAGCTTCATAATTACTATATGTTGTCAAGGACTTTATAGTGCATACAATAAATTGCGATTTTCTCGATTTCAGTATTCTCGTGATGTAACACTTCAAATTAGGATATCTCAGGTTCTACTGAAGATATCTTAATAATTTTTGCATTGTTAGAAACGTGATTTCATGTTGTAAAATAAAATGAAAGAATCTCATTTTCTGAAAAAATCGACATGTGCCTGGTTTTGATGGAGCACCTCACATATACTTTTTGCAACCATGGAAAAGAAACGGTTCAGAAACAGAAACTTCTGCTAATGTTTCCAAATATTATAATTATGTTAATATGTAAATATGTTTTTGAATTATATAAACTGTGAATGAACCTTTGGTCATGGAAATGGACTTCTGAGTCGTAATTGTTGACAATGTTTCTTTACTAATGTTTAAGGTAATAAATATTATGTGAAACTGTGTAATACTGGTCATCTGCATTCATGTAGTTCAATGTTGTGGGGCACGGTGGTGTAGGGGTATGTTCAGTGCCTTGCAGCCGGAGGTTTGCGGGTTCGAATCCACCTCAAGCCGCCGCGTAGGGACCCTGGGCAAGTCCTTCACTCGCAATTGCTCATGCGCTTCGGCGTGAAACTCCAATTCAGTGTCCACGCTGTAGTTGGGAGCGCCTCTGAGTAGAAATCTTGAAGGGGCGCTATAACAAGTGCTCGAATGAATGAATGAATGAATGTTAATATATGAATATGTATATTTGAATTATGTAATACAATACTATAGAAATTTCTAACGCGCTTTAACAAGACAAGTCTGCACGAGAGCGCGTTGCGCTGTGTTCTTAGCCATAGTGTATATGAACTGAATGATCTTTATATGCAATGAAAATATATTATTTTTATTTTCCTCTAGTAATTCTAGCCAATTGGCTACACTACGGGTTCAATTGAAGCATTCATACTGCACCCCTCAAAGCTATCTAATCGGAGCTAATCAGAGGCGCATCAAGTCCAGCCTCAGCAAAAGAACAGTTTTCAAGTGCTTGTGAAGGGTCCTGCCAAGTCCGTGATTGAACAAATTATATATTAATGGATTTTAGTTTAGTCCGTGCCTTCTCTTCTCTGTGGCTGGTCCCTTGACCTGGAATGGGGTCCCTCTGGCACTCTGCTTCCTTCCTATAATCCATTCTCAGGCATTCCTCTCTCAACTGTAATTGGTCCTATGCGGCCGTGCTGGGGTTGGGAGCGCCTCTGAGTAGTTCCATTTAAGATGCGCTATACAAATTCAAGTAATGAATGAATGGATTGCAAGGATGCGCAGATCGCCTTTCGAGATGGATGGTGCGTTTGCATTGTCGAAGTGCCCGTAAAAGCAGCACGCGTTATAAACAGCACGCGTTATAAGCATACAACTTATAATAAAACACACTACTATATAATTTGTATTCATTATTACTATAATATTTAATATACTGTTTAAATGTGTTAGTTTACGGCGGCTACAATTATCCAGTATTTGTCGTAGTGATGTGCCGCGTCTATCGTTGCTAAGAAGCCACCAAGCCCGTCACTACGTGGCGCCACGGTTTGTGTACTTTGACCACCACCCAAGCCGATTACACATAGGAGATAGGAAGTGTCATATCTTAGCCTACGGCTCTAACATCTTTGCTTGTAATATCGCAAAGTTCTGATTCCTCAGTTTTATGTAAGGTAATTAACCCATTTAGTACCTAACATGGATAATAACCCATTTAGCACTTAAAATGGATGGATAATAAAGAATCGTTGCGCCAGATCACTTCAGCATGAAGCAAATTTCAGAGTGGCATGCGGGTACGCAGCACAGAAATAAATATAATGTAATTTAAAAGTGCATGACATCGTCATCACAAACAGGTCATAAATGCTGCTGTAAAATTTACTGATGAAGGGTCAGATCCAATAACTTCAAGTGACAAGGGCCAAGTAGTCGGTAGTGGTGTTTTACTGCCTGAATTTGATGTTGTTTAACATGCTTCCTATAGCATTTGGGATTGGGAATTTATAAAGTCTATAACTAAATGTGATTTTGTTTTTTGTTTTTGTTTCTTTACAGCTTAAAAAATGTAAAATTGATGTTAGAGTTCATTATTAAGTAGACAGTGTTAACTGCTAGAATAGATAATAGATTGGATCCCAAAAGTCTCTTTAAAACATATCGATTTCAAAACAGGCTTTCTAGTGGCACATTAGACGTTTGGAGATTATTACGATTACGATTATATGTGTGGTCTCTTTTTGTATAGGGTGCTGGCCGAATGTTACTCGTGCAGTTCACTTGTACAGCACAAGACACATTTCAGCCAGGGAAGTGAGAAGGAAAGAGGCCAGCATTTTCCAGCTTTCTCTAATAGTTGTGTTGAAGGTCAGTGACTGTTGATTCAGAAAGTTTTCTGTGGTCTAATTTTTATCACAATTTCTCATTGCTATAAATGTACACAAAATGTAAGGAGCAATTCAATGTGCCATGGTGATAACAACTAATTAATAATCATGGTTTGCAAATTACTCTTGAATGTAAGTTCTTTTTAAGGATATTATAACAGTTGCATTTGTTGAATGTTCAAGCAATTTTATAAACTAAAATTGATACATTTTCAACTGCTCAAATATATTTCCATATAATTTTGATATTTGCAACCTATCCAGTGTACCTAAACTATAGGAGAATGATGACTTGTACAATTGCTTCTCTCTGTGTCTTCACTTGTACAATTGCTTCTCTCTGTTTCTTCATGCCTGCCTTTCAATGTGCATAATGTTCAATCAAACATCATCTATTACATTTTTACACATACTGTAGTACCAGTCATTTTGAATGTTGTGCACTTTGTTTCAGATCATTGCAGACAATGCTGTGGCACAGTATTTGGAGACAGCGGAGAGTGAGCCCTGCATATCGTCGTTCTGACAGTTAGCGACGACATAGGCCTACCCGCATTTTCATTGTTGGTGACACAGCTGTGACTGAAGTGCCAAAGACCAATATTCTGAGAGCCACCCTGCTGCTGCTTGTCTCACATTATGTTTTCGACCTAGAATACTCTAGGTTTTATGCTAATCTTTTGGGCGTTCTCCAAACTCTGACAATTATGTGAAGGACACCAGCAAGCAGTTCAAATTTTTCATTATGAAACTTTGTGCTGTTATTTAAAGTTTGCCAGAGTCATTACTCGAGATTAACCACGTCTTATCCTGTGACATTGACAAAATCTTAAAGAACCATTTCTTGCAGGATTTTCCGGTGCTAAAGTTGAATGTGACATTTGAATGTTAACAATTATCATCAATGTCAATGGCATTTTAATTAATTTCTAGTTAATTTAGGATATTTGTAGTTCTGTGTTCTGTTGGAATTGCATGTGTGCTTTTATTTATTTTTTATTAGCATTTGGATTTAAATTTAAATATCCATGAGACTTGGTTGTGGATCATTCAAATATGGGCTATATGATATCCGGACAGAGGGAGGGAGGGTCATGCAAATGCGGACAAGGGAGAAAGTCTTATGGCTTAAGCAGACGTCCAGATGGGTCTACATGTACATGTGCAAGGCTTTTAGTTCAACCTGCTTTAAGCACCAACTTCAGTTATAAGATGGGATATATTACTTCAGTTTTTACAGCTTTGAGTGCTGTAATTGACGTATGGAAACTTGCTTTACTTTCAAGTTTCAAATAGCAAGTATATATTCAGACAATTCAATTATGCATGTGCTTATAAATTAAGATATAGAACAAGGAGTTTTGTAAGGGTGTCTTCTGCAATGCATGTTAGTGCATTATAACTGTTACCTGGCTTTGGAGTGTAGACGTCTGCAAAGTGAGAGAGTAAGACCAAAAGCGGACAAAGGGTGATGGAGGGTCCAAAGGAGGTACTTTTTGGGGCGTCCTTTATGGACGAACCCTTACTGTGCAACTGCATTGAAGTATGATTAGTTTATATCTTGATTCTGACTTTCAGATAATAGCTGTGCTCATATTTTGTCTTAATTTTTGAATATATTATCCCTATACATACATGCATGATGCTTTCGTTATATTGTATTGTATATTATGTATACATACGTGTTTTCTCTCAACTCTGAAAATTTGTGGTTATTGCAAGTGTTCATAGGTTGGGAACACTAGTGTTAATGAAGAGCACATTGTTGTGTTCCGTTCATGAGCACTAGCGTTTAGAGCAGGGTTTGAACGCCCGGACGCGTTCTATTAGTGTTACAATTACGCGTTAAAGAATTTGCACACGTCATGCGTTAACGAGTAGAACACCCATTAAGCGTTTAAAAATCATAACACTAGTGTTCAGAAATTTAATGCTAGCGTTAACATTAGAAACGCCGGACGCGTTCTATTAGTGACGCGCATAGGTGTTCAATAATCATAACACTAGTGTTCAAAAACTTAACGCCAGCGTTAACATTAGAAACGCCCGGACGCGTTCTATTAGTGT
This sequence comes from Aporrectodea caliginosa, assembly GCA_020284085.1. Taxonomy (NCBI): domain Eukaryota; kingdom Metazoa; phylum Annelida; class Clitellata; order Crassiclitellata; family Lumbricidae; genus Aporrectodea; species Aporrectodea caliginosa. Next base: position 42,876 of record JACEVL010000457.1, on the reverse strand, counting down.
TACAATTTGGCGTTTAAAAATGTGTTCTAGTTGTGAACACCCGGCTTTAGAGTGTGGTGTTGCTTTCGCGGTATTGGAGATTTGCTGGTTGGAAGACTTTGGTTGAGAAATCAAAGACCGATCGCTGATCAATTGGAACTGCTTTTCGACAGATTTTGGTGTTACATCGGTCTGGAGTTGGAAAGAAAAAGAAAAAAATTATAATCAGACATTATTCCAAATTCTTGGGTTTGTTGATAATAGTTTAGTTTTAAAAACCACCACCACAACCACTGGTATTTCCAAAGACGATAATTATAATGATAATTATAATGATAATTATAATGATAATTATAATGATAATTATAATGATAATAATGATTCAATGCCATGACATTTCGCAACACGTTTTCTCGGCCGTAGGTTGACGAGGTTTAACCAATCCATTAATAGTAAATTAATATCTAAGACCCCGAGGTAGCATCTGTACCTACAGGGGTAAAAAAAATAAAAAAATATAGTAATAACAATAATTATGATTTCTTGTGAGGATTCTCGGTTATTTACAGAAGGTCTAACAGGTCTAACAGGTGCTGTGAGCGGAAGCCATCAGTCCGATTATCAATTATATATGCAGCAAAGCTGTCTACCATAAGACAATCGGTTTCCTAGTGTCAAAGGGTTATCTCTAAAGGAGCACTAATGCTCCGCTGCCAGGGATTGGTATCACACTTCTGTTATGGATAGTGCAGTTTTTTTAGTTACTTCAATGTCTCGCCTAGTAAATGTAAGAGTGAGGTAATGCATAATGTTAATGATGAACGTATAATGAAAATGTAGAGACACTTGATAAATGTATACACGAATTGAAACTTGGTATAGCAAGTGGACCTGATCGTCTTAGTGCGAAGTATTTGCTACACGCTCATCCGCTTCTTATTGTACTAATCACTGCCATATTATTTTAGAGACACGGTTTGCCTTGGTTTTGTGCTGGATGCTTTTGGCTATGGTATTATAATCCCGTTGGTCAAAAACAAAATGGCTGTTTAAGTTCCCTTGATAACTACAGAGCAATGACTCTTATTCTGGTCATTTCCGAAACTAGTTGAGTGCATTATATTAATCATGTAAAGTGTAAACACGAACAATTTGCTTTTGACCGGACTTACCCTGGATATTGGTATAAGTTTACGAACCGACATAGCGGCGACCATCGAGGTAGTATTATCACAGTGGTGCCATGTAAGTAGACAAGACCTTTCGATTCTGTCATACGGGCTTAAAAACAAACTGAATTAATTACTATATTTACTCATCAATTAATTATTACCTTGTGCATAACATTCGGTGCGCGTGTATCTCTGTCTTAATTAATGTGGGGGTTGTGTGCTTGACAAAAACGCTTAGCATGAGTCATCGCAGCTTTTCCAACGCCTTTCTATTCGGTGGCTTTAAATGATGTTTGCTGACCTCAATGGGAACGAGGACCGAGCGCTCAGGAAGAAGTCTTTCTCACTCATGCGTTCATTCGTTCTGAGTTCCTGAGGGATCATTTGTACCTATGGGCATAAACAAAGCTTCATAATAATAATGCTATTTTTAATTTTTGAGAAACTAAATACTCATAATGCATTTCAGTTAAATAATGAATGATAATCAAATGATAAGACACCTATTTAACTCCTTGACATCTCTGAAGAAATTGCTAGAAGGTCTTGTCTAAAATAATTGGACTAATATTAAATGCAAGTGAGCATTACAGTATGTTGTAGCAAGTGCCACTACCATAATTATACGGCCAGCTTTTTAGGTCAACATTCAGTCTACTATAACCTAATAGTTTAGGCTGCCATCCGATGCTACCAGTGGCACCATTAACTGAACGCAGCTGATTGGAACCATGTGTTCTGCTAGGCTAAGATAGGTCGTCGTATGCGGCCTACACAAAGCCTATCCTATGAGCTGAAAAATATATGATGTAATCGAATGCCAGTCCTCAAGGCAATCTATCCGTCACTGCAATGAAGTGGGTGTCTTTGCTGTGATTGAGTGAGAGTCTCTCAGTGGATGATTTTCTTCATTAATTTTGAATATAGCAGCAGATAGAGATAGCATCCTATCTAGTATTTTCTGTATCCGTGTGATCTCTGAAAGAAAATGTTCCATATTCTTCGTTGGGTCATAGTTTGTCTGTTAGGCGTCGCTTTGACGTCGAACATAGACAGTCATCTTAATCAGACAGACATGTCTTACCAAAATACATTGATGGAAAGAAGTCCACAACATTCAGAAGATATGAACGGTAGGAATTCCTATTATATTGTTTCTCTTTAACAGGAGCAAAATGATTGGCTGCATTGGCTGACAATCTTCATCTTTGCAACTAGCTATTCGAATCCTGAGTTCGTCATGTGATAGGTGTAGTACATGCATCGGATTTAAGACAAACTGGATGCAACTTAATATAATCTAATAACTTCTATAGTGTCTTTTTTACAATGCCAAGACATCAACCAGGTGGACCAACCGATAGTCGCTTCGAGTGAAGTCGCCTTAATAATTAATCAGAAGTCCGGTTGAATTTCAAAAAGTCAGAGAAACTAGGGGCCAGGATACGAGGGTAGGAAAGTTCCAAGAGGTGAGTCTTACATTTAGACTTGAATAGTATCAAAGTAATGGCACAACGAACTGAATCGTGCAGCGAATTCAAATCGGAATTCAAATTAGTTAAGGCAATGATTCGGTTTTTGACCTTTGCGAACAGTATTCCAATGCTTAGCCCGTTATGTGAAATCTACTTTGACACCATTGTCGGATTATGCATAGCCACAGAGGTCACAGCTTTCAATCGAGTTGGAAGAGAAATGCACCATGGTCTAATGGCTAACATGGTAGATTGATATAGATTACAAATCTGCAAAAACAGAATGAATATCTGTTCCACAAGAACCCTTAGTGAAGTCGGCTATGAAATGACTATACTGTTATTGAGACGACCTGGTGGCAACGCGGACAAATGGCCTCAGGCGCACCTATACCAAGGCCAAGAAAACAAAGCTAGTGTTTCATACCCACGTGGCTGAAATGTCATGAACTTTTCCGGAAAGCATAAGAAACATAAATGCGAAAAATTAAATGCGAAAAATTAACCATAGTTAGAAACTAGTTGTGAATTTTTTAGACGCTAATTCAGACTTATAGGCCTACAGAATTAAATTTTTTACGGAAAGATTTTTGATCTTGAGAATATTCTTTTGGAAAGTCTTAATTCGTGATGTAGTTTTGCGTGTCAAATTATTTCTCCTTAGTTTCAATAAGGCTATAATCTAAAAAATGACGATTAGCCTCTAAGTACATTTGCTGGGCATTAAAAGTAGTAAGACAATAAAAGGCTTCCGTCAAAGAGCACGCGATAAGCGCACTTGTGCATTTAATTATACTAACTCTCTCTATATAAATCTTCTTATTTCACTGTTAATAGTAGTAGCAGTGCTGGTGGTGGTAGTGGTACCGTAGTGATTGTAGTAAATGTAGTAGTAGTAGTAGCAGCAGTAGTTATAGTAGTAGTAGTAGTAGTAGTAGTAGTAGTAGTAGTAGTAGTAGTAGTAGTAGTAGTAGTAGTAGTAGTAGTAGCAGCAGCAGCAGCAACAGCAGCAGCAGCAGCAGTAACAGCAGCAGCAACAACAACAACAACAACAATAACAACAACAACAACAATAATAATAATAATAATTAATAATAATAATAATAATAATAATAATAATAATAATAATAATAATAATAATAATAATAATAATAATAATAGTAAACATGATCCCTCAGGGACTTAAAGATTAATTAAAATGATAAAAGTCTGGAACGGTTAGAACTCCTCGGGCTCGGGCAAAAGGCTGGCAAAGGTACCGCAGATTGCAACAGCGTTAAAGCGCTGTATGACTAGAGATATACGTTGGAACAAGTATGTGGCTTCGCGTTGGTCTCCTGACACAAAAGCTAAAAGTCTCCCGATGTCGGTTATCAAGGACATGCAGGCGGCGCCCATGGGGCCCAGCGTTTCGAAAGCCAGAGGATCAAATTCGTATTCCTCCAGCAGTGCAGTGTATTTGGTTGTTTTCCTTAAAGCAATAATAGTAATAGTAACAGTAACAGTAACAATAACAATAACTAACAATAATAATAATAATAATAATAATAATATTAATAATAATAATAATAATAATAATAATTATTATTATTATTATTATTATTATTATTATTATTATTATTATTATTATTATTATTATTATAACAACAATAAATAGGAATATAATATACCGAATAGTGTGTTCTGTTGTGCTATGGCGTAGGAATATATTTTGCACTAATTTTGAGAATTACGACCGTTTCAAAGGGGATATTTATAGTATTGACTGCAAATAATAATTGCATCTCCGTTTTAGTTTCTTATAGCGCTGTTCAGCAAGATCTGCATCGACGATTATTATGGCCTATATCTGAATTGGCCAGTAGCAACCATTTGTCGCTAGTTATGAAATAAATTCCTAATTTTTGCCTGATTGCAGTTCACATAAATTTTCTGAAGTCCTTTGAACGTGTGGCTTGTCTCGTTTCTGGCGTAATTCGACTTCAAGGCCACATTTACATTCTGTGTATGCATACATACGGTGATCAGGATTCTTCCATCCAGTCGATCCGTGTCCATGACGATACGCCACCGTTTGATCTTCTGACGCTGATACTAATTGAAGAACTTAATCAGAGTCGACGTATTGCATCTGATGCTGCATTAAAATGTCTCTACATTTTGGATTCGGGTTCATCTTGCATTTGGAAGTTTACAATAGAAGATCATAAATTGACGAAATGGCTGTGCCATTTAAGTCCGGCCCATCAGTTTCGTGGTTTCCACGGATGGCCAGGTTGTTGTACTTGGGTATGATGAAAAATCATCGATTGCTCTTGAGATCTATGGATCTAACGGCGTTTTCATTCGTAGAATTATGCTGTGGAATAACATTGACGTTCCGGACTGGGTCCTTGCAAATATAAATGAAACATATTTAATTAAAAGTATAAATGATACATTTATGATCGTAAGTGCATTCAAACTAGAACTCGGAGATTATGGTAACAATCATAACGTATCTGTAGGTTTTAGTCTAGTTTCTAGTAATGCGCCTACTACTAACGGAAGCATTATCGGTCAAGCAAATCACACATTCAGTTACCCAACTGACTCCTATTGGCCATGGCATGTGAAAGGATCAACTTTAGATTTCAATATTAATTTTATTACTAATAATTGCGACAGTTATTTAATTGTGGCAGAACAAATTATTCCACTTAGTTATTGTATCTATGTGTAATGCAAATTATAGGCTACACTTTCTGGAAATGCATTTCCCTCTGGAATGCCTTTGTCTAAAAATAAATAGCCTAGTTTAGTAATTACTTAAAGCTTAAAATTAAAACTGCGGACATCGCTTTGTCATAAAACATGTTGTTTTATACATTTTTTTGAGTAATGACCAAATGGCGAATTGAGGGACTGTGTTTGAAATGTAAATTAGCGACATAGTTATGCCGATGCTCGACATGGAGAGAATAAAATAATGGTTTCGATACTATCCGAGCCATTTTTTATCTCCTCCTCATAGCATGGCTCCGCTATCATTCTGTAGGCCTACTTTTCTAGGATTCATATGTCTGTCCTAAGTGTCCTTAGCAACTGCCTGTGCTGACTAAAACAGTCTCCATAGACCCTAATACCGTGAAGTGGTGGACGGACCTTGCTAGGGAACGCGACGGTGGTGGACACGGTGGTCGCTTCATACATTTCGGAGACAGCGGCCGCGGCTGGTTGGGCGGCAGAGATGGCCGCCGCAATGAAGCACGTCAGATACTCGGAGCTGGAGAAGAGATACATCTTCGTACCTGTCGCCTTAGAAACCGTCGGTCCGTTCAACAGAGAAGGCATGGTCTTCTTGTCGGAGACCGGACGCCGACTGTCGAAAACTACCGGTGACATTCGCGAAACAAGCTTACTCTTTCAAGGCCTTTCGGTGATAATCCAACGCTTCAACGCGGTGGCTTTCCAGGGCACCATGTCAAGGCTGCCGGGAGCCGACGAGCGGCGCACTCTGAACAGATCCAACAGAGGATGTCGATAATAGAGCTACTTTTAGCCAACACTCCAGAATAATAACAATACTAAATAATGGTAGGCCTAATAGTGGTAATATTGGTAATAATAACAGTGATGGCAGCAGTAATGATGCTGCTGCTACAAATACTACTACTGCTGCTGCTGTTGTTGTTGCTGCTGCTGTTGCTGCTGTTGCTGCTGCTGCTGCTACTGCTATTGCTACTGCTGCTGCTACTACTATGACTATGACTATAACTATAACTATAACTATTACTAATACTTAGTAATAATCCCTTTCGGAATTCGTAGGTCTGGACTTAACAACTCAGGATACTGACTGATTCTCGATCTCCGAAGCGTTGTTATGAGATCGAAGGATCATTTCGCTTACTTTCCAGCACAACCTCAGCAATCTTTAACTTTGCCGTTGTGGGGGACAAACAGACCAACTGGTCTACACTCTTTTGACTCCTTCTTTAGCCTGCTGTCTGTTCACTTTACTTTCACTTTCGTCTGGGTTATTTGCGGAGGCGCTCTACAATGACACTAATGAAGTTGAAGCTTCAGGGCCTCAGGGCCTCAAGGCCCGAAGACAGTATTAAACCGATGATAGGGCACTACAAAGATGATATCGACCACAAATAAGCAAACGAGTGCCATCAATTCAAAGAATATTAATTGGCATCTTAGGAAATCCCAGAACACCGAAGAACACACGTCATCTAAAATTCAATGTCCAGAAGTTCATGAGCTCATTTGTTGGCAACACCCAATTGAAATGCAGGACCGTAGCAGATTATAATTGCTCTTGGTGCTAAGCGTAAATCTAGCGCCCCCACCCTCCCCAAAGATCAACTTAACCAATAACGACGTAAATTATACAAATTATAAGAACATAGATGTAATGTAATGTAAAAGAATATTTATATAGCGCCCCTCTCCGCATATTTAGTATCAGCTGCATCCATCCAGCCACTTGTGTCAGCGTCGTCATAACATCGTCATAAATCCATGTGACGTTGATTGCATCTGAATAGTTCGCTACTCGCAAACACTACAATATTCAGAACTTCCTCCATTACACAGCTCCAACCATATTGCTTTTGAATTACTGAACAGGACTCGGGTTAATTGATGAATTAGCATCCTTAAGTACAATATTTCTGGTGACCCGCATAAGTCTTCGCAGCTTTTCCAACGCCTTTCTATTGGTAGACTACTCAGCGTTACAATTCGGTGCTTTAAGAAACACTTTTGTAGACCTCAATGGGAACGACGAAGGAGAGCTCCGGAAGAAGTCTTTCTCACTCATGCGTTCGTTCGTTCTGAGTTCCTGAGGGATCATTTGTACCTCTGTGCATTAACAAAGTGTAATAATAATAATGCTATCCTTATTTTTTGAGAAACTAAAGACTCATAATATTTAAGTAAAATAATGATAATCCAATGATAAAACACCTATTTAGCACATTTACATCTCTGAAGAAATTGCTACAAAGTCTAGTGTAAAATAATTAGACTAATTAGGATAAAAAATGCAAATGCACATTCAGGGATCGTAGCAATTGCCACTACTTAATAGGCCTACAGTCAGGTTTTTAGCTCAAACCTCAGTCTAAGACCCTGAGAATCAGACTCTTTGCTCTTACTTCGCTGCCTTTTTTGTAGACAAAATTAACAATCTCAAATATAAAATTGCTAGGTGCACTGCCAATTTAGTATGGAACGACCTACTGCTTGACTCAAACGTCTCAAACGTCGCCTTTAGTGACTTACCACCTGTCAAGGTCTACTTTGAAGTCTTTAATCTTCTTAAGGGCATGGTTCCTAAATCATCCCCAATGGACTTCATACCTACACCACTTATTCTTTCTTGTTCTGATGTTTTCTCCCACCTCATTGCACACTTGGCCAACTTGTCTTTTGCTGAAGGGTGTTTTCCATCAGGCTTCAAATCTGCTTTAGTCACTCCTTTACATAAAAACCTGACCTTGACCTTGACACCAGCTACCTTTTAACTTCAGACCTATCTCCAACCTCAATAACATTTTCAAGATCCTTGAAAGTCTGTTTCTTACGCGTATCAAGAAACACATCACTTCCTCTCCCAACTTCAACCCTCATCAGTCAGCTTACCGCGAAGGCTATTCCACTGAAACTGCTCTCCTCCATACACTGGATGACATCTTCTCGCCTGTTGACAATGGAAAAGCCTGCCTCTTACTATGCCTTGACCTCAGTGCAGCCTTCGACACCATAGGCCACCTGCTTCTCATTTCAATGCTCACCAAAAGTGTTGGTGTCTCTGGGACTGCCTTAAACTGGTTAGCTTCATACCTGTGTGACGGGAATCAGCAGGTGGGCATTAGTATCGCTCGATCTGAACCCATTGTTTGCAATACTGGAGTGCCACAGGGATCTGTCCTCGGCCCTTTATTATTTACAATCTGTACTTCCCCATTCAGTCGTGTAGCAAATCACTTTAGAGTCCAATAATTATTCTAACAGTACGCGGATCATACTAAGCTCCATATAATTGCTCTTTCACAAACCGATCAGTCTGGTAAAATAAAACTTGAGGAGTGCCTCTCATCTATATCTATGTAGGCCTATGCATGGTTTTGTTTCAATGGTTTGGCCATAAACCCAGTAAAGTCTTAGGCAATTTTTTTCGGTTCAAGCCAACGACTGCGTTCTCTCCCTTCACTTTCTAGCATCGACCTTGCAGGCACTGCTGTGCCACTTTCAGATACTGTCAAAACACTTGGTGTAACCCTAGACAGCAAACTCACATTGCATAAAGCCTTTGTAAATCTTTTTACTATCACATCAGCGCAATACGTCACATCAGGTCGGCTCTGACAAACAATATGTCACAAACCATTTCCTTTGTATCCTATCGCCATGATTATGCTAACTCGGTTTTGTGGGTCTCTCAGACCTCGATCTCAACAGGCTACAACGCATCCAAAACTCTTCGGCTAACGTTGTGCTGCAGGTTCCACTGCGATCAAGTTCGTCAGTTTTACTCCATCAACTCCATTGGCTTCCTGTTGAATTCAGAATAAAATTTAGATTGGCCTGTCTGACCTACAAAGCCCTCAACACCAGCACACCTCCCTACCTTCATTCACAACTGACCCTTACATCCCTGCTCGTTGCCTGCGTTCATCAAGTACTAGTCTTTTAGCTGAGCCTCGATGCAGAATAGTTATGGGCTTCCGTGCATTCCTTGCCTCTGCACCCAAGGAATGAAATCGACTACCACATAACTCTCTCTTCGTTACTCAAATTCACTTCTCTCCTTCAAAAAGCGGCTAAAAACTCACTATTTCTCCTTCGCTTTCAAGCACTTGGATTTCTAACTACACCTTCTCCTGGCGACTAACTATCCGCGCCTCAGATTCACATTTCGATCTGTCCATGCGCTCGTTACTAATTTATTTATAATAATAATAATAATAATAATAATAATAATAATAATAATAATAATAATAATAATAATAATAATAATAATACAACTATTATAGTCTAATAGTTTGCCATGCGTTGACGCCAGTGGCGCTGTTAATTGGAAGCAGCTGATATGAATCACGTGTTCTGTTACGCTGAGATAGGGTGTCGTCTGAGACCTACGCAAAGCCTAGCCTATGGGCTGAAAAAATGTGTGATGTAATCGAATGCCAGTCCTGAAGGCAATCTATCCGTCACTGCAATGAAGTGGATGTCTTTGTTGTACTTGAGTGAGAGTCTCTCAGTGGATGATTTTCTTCATTTGAATCTAGCAATAGATAGAGATAGCATTCGATCTACTATTGTCTGCATCCGTTTGATTTTTGAAAGAAAATGTTCCATAATCTTCATTGGGTCATAGTTTGTCTGTTAGGCGTCGCTTTGGCGTCGAAAATAGACAGTCATCCTAAGCAAAACGCATTGATTCAGAGAAGTCCACAAAATTCAGAAAACACGAAAGGTAGGAATTCTTATTAGGCTAAGTTGTTTCTCGGTAACAGGAGCAAAGAGAATGGCAGAATTGGCTGACAGTCTTCAGTCTTCACCTTTGCAACTAACATTTAGAATCATGAGCTCGTCATGTGATAGGCGTAGTACATGTATCGGATCTTAAACAAACTGGATGCAACTTAATATAACCTAATGACTTCTGTAGCGCCTCTTTCACAATGCCAATACATCAACGAAGTGAACACCTGATGGTATATTCGAGTGAAGTCGCAGTCAATAATCAGGAGCCCGTTTGAAGTCCAGAAATCAGAGAAACCAGAGGCCAAGATACGAGGGTAAGAAAGTTGAAAGAGGCGAATAGGCCTAACAGGTCTAAGAAATATCAGTAGGCATTAGTGTGGTCCAAACTTACATGGGGAAATTTTTTCCAAAATATGTTGCTCCACAAGGCTGCCCCTGTTAAACTTGACTAGAAGACTCTGTGCTGACAAAATTGAAGAGATCTGAACATGTTTAGAGGTCTCTAGGTTTTGACACTTTTGTAGAAATTGCAGAAAAATGTGCATCTGACGCGTTAAAAACTGCATTATGAATTAAAATTAGCACCCATGAACATCAAGCACCATCTTTCTAAATCATGATCAATATGCCAACTGTATTTAGGTAAATAAAAGAATAATAAGCTTATTTGCAAATGAAACACTTGTGTCAAGTTTTTCTGATAGATAAACGGTTGTTGGCTTAGGCTATAGCTAATTTTTAAATTTTGCATGCGAACTTTTCATTACAGTTCGTTTCATATACAATTGGATTGTTCAATATTGCTCTATATGCTGCTAATTAAGCATGAATAGAGTATTTTGTAATCTGTAAAGCCAGCCTTGAATATGAATGACGGGATTTATGCAGCCTGGATAACTTCTTTAATTATCGAAACTATAATTATTTCATTACAAACACTAAGCAGTAACACTGCCGTATATATTTCTAATTGGGGCTGTTTATTGTTCAAAATAAAAACTGACTTGAAAAAATAATTATAACTGATTTGAAAAAATCAAAATTATACATGTTTTTGACAAGTTCATACAATATAGCAAAAAGTCGAAAAACATAGCGACCTCTAAATATAATCCAATCTTTCCAAAATTTTGCATAGAGACTCATGTTTTCATGTGTAACAAGGGCAGCCTTGTGGAGCAATGCATTTCCAACTTTTAATTTTTTGGACCACACTACTGAGTAGGCCTATGCGAATTCAATTCGGAATTCAAATTAGTTAAGGCAATGATTCGGTGACCAATCGGTCTTTCACCTGGGCGAAACGTAGTCCAATGCTTAGTCCGTTATGTGAAATCTACTTTGACACCATTTACAATAATATATGATTCTATGTAAATAAGCTGTCTCTGGATAGTCTTGAAATAAATTTAAAAATTTTGCTTCATTGTAGTTTACATAGGTTTTCTAAAAGCCTTTCAACGCCCCGCTTGTTCCGTCTCTTATGTAAAACGACTGCAAAACCACATTTACATTGTTTGTGGAGTCGAAGCGAAATATTCTATCGAATCGATCCGTGTCTTTGAGGATACGCCTCCGTTTGATCTTCTCATGTTGGTACCACTTGAAGAAGTTCATCCATCTTGGCAATGTGCATCTGATGCCGCATTCAACTGTCTCTATATTTTGGATCGGGTTTTACCGTGTATCTGGAAGTTTACGATAGAAGATCATAAGCTGACGAAATGGCTGTGTAATCTTGTACGCCCCATCAGTGTGGCAATTTCCACTGATGGTCAGGTGGTTGTACTTCGACATGATGAAACATCGATTGAACTGGAGATCTACGAATCAAGCAGCGTTTTTATGCGTAGAATTGCGCTGTCGAATAACATCGCTATTACGCAATGGGTCCTTCCAAGACTAAAACAAACCTTTCTAATCAATACTCTAAATAATACATTTATAATTGTCACTTTCCTCGATTTATTAATCGATGAATTTGATGATTTCGTCATAGTATATCATTTTAGTATTATTCTAGTTTCTAGTGATGTATCTCCCACTAACGGACAGATTATCGGTCAAGTAAACCACAAATTCAGTTACGAAATTGACTCATATTGGCGCTGGGAAGTGGACGGTTCAACCTTAGAGTTTAACATTGATTTTATTCGTCCTAAATGTGAGAAATATCTTATTGTGGAAGAACATTTGTTTCATATGGTTTACTGTACCATTTATTGATCCAAATATATAATAAATCTGATTGAAAGGCATTTTCGTCTGTAATACCTTTTCCGAATTAATAAACTGTTGTTTAGTAAATGTTTAAAAGTTAAAATTCAAAATGCTGATATCGCTTTTTCATTAAACAGCATTTTTCAATAGTAACATAATTTTTTGAGTCGAGTGACATAATTATGCTGACGGACGAGAATTAGAGGCTGTTTTATAGTGTGTCCTTAACAACTATGAGTGAAACAGTCGGCATGGAAACATCACAGACGCGCTGTTGTGAGTTCGAATGATCACTGACTAGCAAACATTTGCTCGGCGAGCTTCAAATCTGGAATTGTGTGGCACGGTAACCGCTGTGATCGAGCGTTCGTTTTGTTACACTGAATAAGGCCGAAGTCGGTTCCAACTTCAACTGAGGCTGTTGCTGAGTAGGGACCTCAAGCAAATCTTTCAGACAGACAATAACTGCTTCTCGTTGCGCCTCCGAATCATATTTGCTGCACAATGACGAAAATGTTGTATGATGAATGCGATGTAATAATAATAATAATAATAATAATAATAATAATAATAATAATAATAATAATAATAATAATAATAATAATAACGATACAACGCTTCAACTCCATCGCATTTCGAGGCACCTTCGCCAGCCAGGACAACGACGAGTAGGGTCATCTCCAGACAGCCCCATCTACAATAGTAATATTCAAGTCCCTGAGGGATCATGTTTTACCTCGGGGCAAAAAAAAAATAATAATAATAATAATAATAATAATAATATATATATATATATACTTTTTGCCACGCTGGACCTTAGCGACGAATAGGTGCCGTTCCAGACGAATTTTACTGTTCTTAATTAATGTTTAAGTCCCTGAGGGATCATGTATACCTCGGGGCGTAAAAAATAATAATTATGATAACTAAAGTTATGATGATAATACTGCAAAATGAGACATCTTTTAAGCATAATGTGCAGTGAGCATCACTGCTATACAAAGATATGCTATACGGTACAACTATATGCATTATGCAAGCACCAGGATCCGGAGGTCACGGACTGAACTAATGTCCCCTCCGAAGGTTGTGTTTCGAAACAGTCTCCCACAGTTAAATGGAATCTCCTCTGTCTACGGTACAAAGTCTACCTCACTGAAAATCGTCTCCTCCATTTTCGGGTGACATTCAATTTTATATAGGATTTATAAGTACATTATTTAAAGAGTGGACTTGTGTGTTTTTCTCATGCACTAGAACGTGAAATAAATCCTTCATAGGATTATATAACATGATTTAAGGACACCATTACAGAATGATGCTATCAGGAAGCCAGGCATCGTTTTATTGGAACTAGGCCTACATGTAAAGGATTACATTACAAGAAGCCAGTGAATTTGAGATAAAGATGTTGATAACAGTTACTGTTGTTAGCCCAGGTAATAATTTTGTTTAATACTCAATGAGATTACAACAGGCAGAACAACGATGATATGTTGCCTATCACTTGCAGACCACCCGAAGACTATTCGCAGTCCACCAGAAGCATAGCTTTTGCAGCTTCGTTTGCTTTCCAGAGGGCGCTGTTGCTGCAATGCAGACACAATGTCATGTAGAACGATGTCTTGAAAAGGAGAAATAGCCGAGTTCCCAAAGGTGCCGTTTGTGAAGGAGGGTATAAGAAAAGAAGACCATTGTTAACATCTAAAAAAATCTGCAAGCATTTATTACTTGAGTCTGAAAACTTTATTTTGTGCATTCGATTTCCGTTCAATTCCAAAATGTTAATGCCATTATTGTAGTATATAAATAGTTTTGCAATAAAGTTAGTAAATAGAGCGCATGAAAATTAGCATTTTCAAATGCATCTGTATCTATCAAAGAAATAGTCTCCCGGGGGAGAGATTATTTCAACGGAGACTTTGTTTCAAAATATAGTATCCCGTAGGCGATTTTTTTCTCAAAAAGATACGCCGATAGAGACTTTTAAGGGGGAGATTAAATGAAGAGACGCAAATACAGAACTTCACAATGACTGCACTGTTTTGGCACAGTAGCTGCATTGTCTTTTGGACACTGCTTTCATTGTTTGTCGACTTTATTTTCATATTATTCCCAGCTGTCATATATATTAGGGTGTGTCTAAAAAATAAAGTTTAAAAATTGATATCGGCCAGTTTGTTTTTGTGTTCCACCTTGAAAAACATTGTCATTTGCCAAATTAGATGAAAATCGGAAAAGATTTAGAACTTGCTCAAAGCCCCGGAAGAATTATCACTTAGAGACCAACGTGATGCATTGCAATTTTCAAAGATAAAAACAAATTTCAGCACTTAAACATAAGTTATGAGGCAAAATCAAAGGAAATACTGTCAGTTATTTGTCATTTACTTATTCCCTTTAGTGCTTTTGGGAATTTGTTTCCAAGGTACTCGACCAATTGCAGAACAAAACTGTTTCACTTCCTCGTTTCTAAGCAGGGCTTCATTGAAGGACTGCATGAGAGCCACTCCATTCTCCGCCAAATCGTTCGTCACTCTTAGGGTGGATATGATGTCTTTTGCCTCACTGTATGATTGTTGCGAGTCTCGATCAAGAAAAGAGTAATCCAATTCGAGGATCTGGGATATGTTGGTGGTTGAAGTGGTGAAGAAGTCGGGTAGTGCTTTTGTGTGTGGATTATCTATCGGAGGAAGACTCTTTGGAGGTTCATCAGATCCCTGATTGTTGCGCATGCTGTAGACCATGCGCTGCTTTTAGTCGACGGTGACTGAATCGTCAAAAAGGCTTAGGCCTACCAGGGTCTCCGACAAATACCAAAGGTGACGGGAAAACGCTGTTAGGGCGACCTGTGAGACTTCCTTGTCTTGATAAGCATGGATTGCTTTAAAGAATTCCAGATCGTTCTTTGGGGCTTCATTGGGTGAGGTACAGGTGTTCCAGGTGTACTTCACGTAAGTTGTTGTCACAAAAAGTGACACTCGAAGTAGATGATTCCACACCTTTTGTGAGTAGGACTGTCGCGATGACCTCTCTGTGCTCTGGCGTTATTGAATGGGAAATTGATCTCTGAAAAGCCACATCTTGATCGCATAGATCGCACGTGCCATCCAACGCGCGCGGTGAAATGCCCCTGGGTACCTGAACTTTATTCCTTTTGGCGGAATTCCTCTTAGGAAAATTTCCTAATTCCGTTTCCAGCTTGATGCATACGCCGCCCTTGCAAGTTGCAACCCTTGTTACTTGCCGTTGTGTCAAAACACATGGCCACGATTCTGTCTCCCAATCCCCAACTTCTGATCTCGCCCAAACATGCATCTGAAATGACGGCAGCTGTCCCGGATTGGAGTTTGGGGATGGTTAATAGCTTGGTCAACCGTGGCGTTTAGCGCTCTAGACTAGACTGCATGCCCAAATATCTGCTCATGCGTGACGTTAATAGTAGCGCTCCACGTTTCGACGACTGGCACAATTAGAGTCAGTGGCGGACTGCTGGATTATATTTTTCAGACTATACAACCGCCTAACATATTAGGCCTAGTTGATAATAATATAATCACACTTAGGCAGTGATACGAGATTGACGACACCTACCAGCAGTAGTACGTGGAGCGCTACTATTAACGTCACGCATGAGCAGATATTTGGGCATGCAGTCTAGTCTAGAGCGCTAAACGCCACGGTTGGTATATACCATTATTGGAAGGCGATCAACTCGCCCTCGCCCTGGGTCTAATCTATCATCTGGCATGATCTTGCCGTCCCAGTGAAGAGTAAGAGGAATCTTCGGATCAAAGGATTTGCGAATCTCTGCTGCTAGGGCTGCACGGTTATCTTTCCTATAGCTCGATGGATCGCTGAAGGACTGAGTAAGAAGGTTCGAGGCTTTACTCTACGAGGTTATGTCTCGACGGACTGAGATTTCTAATCGTGCGTAATGTAAATAGTGTAAATAGTTGACTGTCGTAAGATTTGCGATTTCACGTTGATGTACGTTCTCGAATATTGTTTTGTTGTAATAAAAACTCGAAAAATCTTCACCGCCTCTTTTTCTGAGCTATCTGATGACGCCGATTCCTCAGATGACTTTTCCAACAGAAAAACCTCCGTAGCTACAGCTGTGCTAGCTCGATAACGTTCCTCACGCTCTGCAAGTGCTGCTGATCTTGCCCACCATCTGGTGCATGCATATAGATTGGATGCTGCGAGAGCATACAAAATGTGAGAGGCCTTCCTGCTGATGGTTTTGGTGCGATCTAGAGCTGGTGCAAATCACGATTAACTACAGAGATTGTTCCCATTCGTTGCTTCGGTGGCCAAGCAGACGTCGAAGGTTCTGGCTCTTTTTCTGAGCTATCTGATGACGCCTATTCCTCAGATGACTTTTCCAACAGAAAAACCTCCGTAGCTACAGCTGTGCTAGCTCGATAACGTTCCTCACGCTCTGCAAGTGCTGCTGATCTTGCCAGTGCTGTCTCTTCTTGCCTTGTAAGTTTGACTTCAATGTCTGCCATGGAACCACGTTGTCCATTCTCACGCTGTGTTTTCAAAAACTGTCGAACCTCTCCTATCTTAATTACTGTCATGGCATCTTTATACGCAATGTCAAAGAGGTCCTGCAGGGAATCCCTTCAAGAATCCCGTTTTCCCTCTTCAGTTTCTGACTTCCTCCAAATATTTTTTTGAGGTCTTGCCATTCCTAATGAAGATGTCGTAGCTGATCCCAAACATAATTCTTAGCCCTCGTTGGAATCCGTGCTCTGTCTCAAATTGGAAGTAGGCTACCATAGCTTCCGTTTCTTTCACGCTGTCATCCAGAAAATGATTTCTTAGTGTATGGAAATTGAACAGCACCTTGCGAACCTCTCCACGTGTAGGTAGTTTCGCATAACCGAAGTGATCTTCAGTACTGCCTATTTCCTAGTCAATTTTGCCATCTTACCTGCGATATGATGCACTAATGAAACCCAACCTTTACCCGCCATTTGAAACACGAGGTCAGTGACATAAACAACAAGAGATCAGTTACGTCATCATCATGAATATTTATTAGTTGGGAACCGGCCACTAAGAAGGGGTCTAAGACTGGCATGTATTGAAATCGTGAATAGAATGCCTATAATCATAATGCAACCGGGTTCCTACAATTTCGGTCGCCTTGAGCAAGTCCTAAATACCCACCGATCAGGATATATAATTTCGGATTTGGAGTTTGTACATCAAGTGGCATGATAAATTGAACTGACCGATAAAAAATCTTTGAGCTGAAAATTTCACATGTACCTTAAAAACACCCTAATATATATATATATATATATATATATATATATATATGCATCCAGCTATCAAATGCTGTATATAGTCTTCAGTTCAACATTTCAGGCTCAAGATTCTAGAGCGGCATAAGCCTTCTGTTTCATGTAACATGTGTAAAATTACGAGTTTAAAGCTATAGGCCTACACTACAGTTAGTCATCAGTATCCGCACAACAATGCGATCTTTATGTACATGTATCTTTTGACGAACTGGCTACTTTCTGCCAGCGTTGATTCCCTTATCCAGACTGTTTTAATCAAATGAGTGTCAAATGGTGATTGACAAAGAAACATTTCAATACAGAGTTTGAAACACCAACATACATATTTCATTCTGTTGCGTGATCTTGCTGGGCAATGCATTGGATCCACCTTCAGTCTTAGTTATGATTGAATGCGGGTCTATCAGTTGCTGAGTCTCTTTATTTGAGTCTAGCAACAGTAAGCGCTAGTTTGTATCTATTATATTATTTTCTATACCTTTAAGGAAAATGTTCAGGCCTATTTATTTAGTCACATTTTGTCTGATTGGCGTCGCGTTAGGGTCGAAACTAGACAGTCACCTTAACGAAACAGACTCGTCTAACCAAAATGTGTTTCTGGAAAGAAGTCCACAACATTCAGAAGATGAGACAGGTAGGACTATTATATTATTGTTCAACAGTAACAAAAAAGAAAGAAGGCAGGATGTCCACACATTGGATACGCAGTATCCATCCAGGCAACCAGGGTTCGAATCTGGATCTCATAATCAGTACTTTATTACGCCCGAAGGCAGAAACAAAATATACATGCACAAATCTGAACAAACAAAATCAAACGCACAGACTGCGAAAATGTTCGTAAAGATCATTAATTTTATGCAACTAAATTTACCGTTCAAGATGCCGACGAGTTCAGAGTCACAAAGAAAGTGCTCAACAACGTAACACCAGAAAATATCCTGGAGAAAATTAGATGTCGAATGAACTAGTCGCCTATAGAACATCATGCGACGTTTCTTAATAATGTGATGTAAGTCTAGTCTACGAAGGCCACAAATGAAGCCTTAATCATTAATGTAATTTCTCTTCATAAAACGAGGCCCATAGAATGAGCGCTTGTCAGGGATGGGCAGTAATTGAAATTACGTAATTGAAATTACTTGAAATTGCTCAATTTGTAATTTGTTAATTTGTAATTCAATTACATTTCCCATGTATTTTGTAATTTGAAATTACATTTCATGCCCCAAAGTAATTTGTAATTTGTAATTCAATTACATTTCCCATGTATTTTGTAATTTGAAATTACATTTCATGCCCCAAAGTAATTTGTAATTTGTAATTCAATTACATTTTTCCGAGTAATTTGCCCATCCCTGGCGCTTGTAATCTAATTTATGCAGTTATCATAATGCCCAGACATCAACGGCGTCGCTTCAAATAAACTCACAATTAATCATAGTAGAAGCCAGGTTGAAGTCCAATAAATCAGAGGAACCAGAAGCCAGGATACGAAGTGTATTCTTCAAATATACCTTTGCATAACAAACGGGATCGCATAACAATTACGGGATCGGGGATAGGTTGCTACTTCCAATCTGGATATTCAGATTTAAGTGAAAGCGATGGTACGGTGGATAACCGACGAACGTATCGTTTTTCGCCTTTGAGAACCGCGTTTCAGTCTCAGTTTTATGAAATCGACATGTATCATATTGTCGAACTGTGTATAGACACGGAGGGCATTTTCGCCGATCCAAGGTGAGTACAGCAAAAATTATCGGACTAATCAGAGTAATAATTATATCGTTTGTGCTTTCTAAATAATTTTATATACATGGCATTTCAATACCAATGTCCAGAATAACTGTCATCAATCCAACTTCTACTTACGCAAGAAGTATTTTTCATCAATCCAGCTTCTATTTAAGCAAGAATTATTATTCTTCAATCCATCTTCCATTTAAGCAAGAATTATTTTCATAAATCCATCCTCTACTGAAGCAAGAGTTATTGTCATCAATCCAACCTCAATTTAAAATTATCCTATATCAAAGAATTTAGAGCGCAAAAACGATAAATTGCCCTGAGTAGCCCGATAATTTTTGCTGTAGGCCCTAGCCGCCCTACTCACCTTTGATCGGCGAAAATACCCACGGAGGCTAGAGGCCGTCCATAAATGACGTCACGCACCTAGGGTTCAGAGGGTCAGAA
Source organism: Aporrectodea caliginosa (assembly GCA_020284085.1). Taxonomy (NCBI): domain Eukaryota; kingdom Metazoa; phylum Annelida; class Clitellata; order Crassiclitellata; family Lumbricidae; genus Aporrectodea; species Aporrectodea caliginosa. The sequence continues at coordinate 23,031 of JACEVL010000457.1, read as the reverse complement.
ATTTGTGACGATGTGTCACATGGGGTGGGGTTAGAGAAATGTGACGTCACATCAGGTCTATGAAATTAAATGTAACAATTGACAAGAATCCAATTTTAACAATAACAACACTAATTTTCGGTATTACATTTTCATTTTTTTTATTATTTGGTACTTGTCGGTTAATTCACCCGATTTAATTTTTGCGTGGACCATGTCGGTTAATTCACCCGAATATATTTCGTTTCAATTTCTTCCTTTTTAAGCACCGTTGGACTATCTTTATCTATCTTCAAACCCTAACCATCACCCTAACCTACCCTGACGACATTGTATTTTATAGTCCATGTCAGTTACGTTGAAGTTGTGCGTCGTTGTTACGCGTCGTGAGGGTCGGTTAGGGTCAGGCTTAGGGTTTGTTTCGTCCATGTTTTCTAATGACGAAACTTTCACTGGTTGACCTGCAATATACACGGGCTTATTATGCTGGAAGTGGGGGCTTATTATACTGGAAGTGTTTGATATGACGTATTTTGTTGTATCCCTCCGTCAGGAAGACTTCCTGCCATGACACACGAAACGGTTAATAACTCCCTAAACTTCGTTGACCCGAACACAGGAGACAATACACAAAGAATTGAGGGGTCATAGAAGGCGGCAAAATAAGAACTGTGATGATTAAAACAACGCTTTCGGTACTAACCTGCAAGACATTGCTGTGTGTGTTCTGTAGGCCTACGCTAGCTTAATCGGGTGAATTAATTTCACGTGTGAAAGTCACGTAATACATTACCATTGGAAAAATTTAATCGGGTGAATTAGCCGACAAGTACCGATCCGATTATTTTAATGTAGGCTATACGGGCAACATTATTAATAATTTTCAAATTATTTAAATATTTGATCATGATCACCGTCAGATTTTAAACAGTCATGCTCTCCCTATTTATTTCATGAAGGAGCATTTTGCTTCGCCATGGGAGAATGGAAAAGCATAAGTTCTGTAAAACCTTTGATAAATTGTTTATTTTATTATTATTTTTCATTCTAATGATTCTATCAGAGCTTTTCATTCTCTGGAATTAGTATGTTATTGTGGTAATTAATTCTATTCTTCCCATTTGGCTTTGTTCTAATACAAAATATTCTGAACAGTAACTCCATCTATAGTAATTGGTTAGATGATGAATATTCAAGTTAATGTGGCAACCCCCGTATCTTCTGGGGCCAAAGTGTACCGAACACCGGTATACCTTCTTGGCTAATGATGCGGCAATCACCGGAGAGACTGTCTCGAAGTTCGACAGGGATCAGCCTCGGGTGGATTCTTCTCTTTCTTCGTCGTTGTCTGGTACTAAAGGATGCCGATTCTAAAACCTCCCTTCTTATGTCCACGATGTCCGACCTTTCCGTTCTGGCAAAGGTTTTTCTTCTTCGTGCCCCCACCGTCGATGCGCAGTCACTGGATGAATGAATGCCTCGATGAGAAGACGACACGAGACGTTTACAACAGTTCAAACTCTTATTATTAAACGTCGAAGAAATACATTAATGCCGAGCAAACTGACACTAACTCTGACGAACTTTGACGAAACCCTTCTAACTGCAGACTACTGAAGGCAAACAAGCCCCTTACATACCTTTTCAAAGTCACCATTGGGCATACTAGCCAAATAAGAGAGGGGACTTACTAGACATTATAGCCAAGGGGTACATACTAGACATATAGCAGAGGGGGACATACTAGGCAAAGAACAGAAGGGGGACATAATAGGCAAAGAGCAAACAGGACATCAGCACTCAATGACCCCGGCTGGTCCGCTACATTAGTTTTATGCTAATATCAGCTTTCCAATGTCTCCTTTTTTGTTAATACCTAACTTTCTCCTTTAATACAACATCAGAAAAGTGTGCATTGCCACATTAAACACTTATTACAATAACAATAAATGTGATTTGAAACATATTTTATTATCATATGGAAATTTGGTTTTAGTGGGGTTCAGAGCTTTGTGACGTAATGTTCCAGGGTGTTGCTTTTGTGACGATGTGTGACGAGGGAGAGGGGGTGAAAAATCGGCCCAAATCGCCTGATGTCATTTATGGACGGCATCTATCACGTTCAATACGAACATCCCTTCAGTCGAATATGACTGAAAAAGTAATGAGCGATAGTCTAGTCTTGTGGTTAGCATACTGGATTGGCACTGCTAAAATAGGCGTATCTGCCAAGATAGAACGAACTTATAATGGCTGTTGCAAGAGCACCCTTAGTTAAGTAGGCTTTAAATTTAAAATAAGCAAACGTTCGGTGAGTCGACCTATTAGAAAGACATAGGAACGGCTATCCGCCCGCATATGCCAGGGTGAAATATAACGTGGCTCTGTTACTGGTTAGATAATTCATGTAGCTTTAAAATAAAGCTACTATAAGTTAATTTTAGTCATGAAGCAGCAGTTATTTAATAAGCATGAATATATATAATAAGAAAGTAGCTGGAATTTATTGTTCTTTAATTCAACGACTGTGGAATTGGTCCTCAGTAATTTAATATAACGTACTACGTGCAACTACACTGGTTGAATTAAATAGGTCGTGGATACAGTCACGCCAGACGTGATTCGTGTCTACCAATTCATTATAAGTTTTTATAAACGTTTAGTTGAGATTACCTCATGTTCTTTATGACTATGGTAGGTAGCTCGGGTTATGTCTACCAATTTTCTAATAGTGGTGCTTGCTATTTATAGCCTACGTGTTAGCTAACCAGTTACCGTCGCCATATATTTTCTTCCTATAACAAGGAAAAGAATTTGTATAATAAAAAATAATAAACAAATCATATTTATAGTAAGTGTGGAATCTATGCTATAAAATACATAGTGTGGTGTAGAGGAGATATAGGCCTATTATATTTCCTATTCTGCCTCAGAGCTTTACGACTACTGCACAAGGGAAACTCAAAGTTTGATATTTTACCCCTGCAAATTTAGTAAATAGCGCTACAATAATGAAGATTTGTGGGTCCTATACAATAATAATATTATTGACAATGGTCAACAAGTCGTATGTCGTTAATCCTTAAATAAATTCACAATGTGTTGCTTGATTGCAGTTTACATACAGTTTTTGAAGACCTTAAGATGCCCGTTTTGCTTCGTCTCTGGTGTAATACGTCTTCAAGGCCACAGTTATGTTTTTTGTGAACACCATCCGCGTTATTCTATCAGGTTGATCCGTGTCTTCGAGGAGACTTCGCCGTTTGACCTTCTTATGCTCAAAGCACTTGAAGAAGCTAATCCATCTTGGCACTATGCATCTGATGCTGCAGGACACTGTATCTACATGCTGGATCGGGTTTTACCGTGTATCTGGAAGTTTACGATAGAAGATTATCAAGTGACGAAATGGTTGTGTCATCTTGTCCAACCGATCAGTTTGACAGTTTCCACCGATGGTCAAGTCGTAGTGTTTCGACAAGATGAAGCTTCGAGGGAACTGAACATTTATGGTCCAAATGGCGGTTTTATCCGTAGAATTGTGCTGTCGAATAACATCGGACTTATAGTCAAGGTCCCTCCAAATCTATATAATACATTAATTGTCAGCAAACATGATACATTTATTATTTTCAGTGTGCTCCGTGTTGGCAATTTCGAAGGTCCTTGCGCAAAAGTCAGTTTTAATCTAGTTTCTGGTAGTGCAGTAAATGCACCTACTACTAACGGACAGATTATCAGTCAAGTAAATCACACATTTTGCATACAGGTTTACTCTAAACAAACTGACTCATATTGGCGTTGGAAAGTGATTGGTTCAACGTTAGAGCTTAATATTGATCTTATTTATAGTTATTTCAGCAGACACTACTTATTCGTGGGAGAACATAAATTATTATTATAACTTAGTGTACTGTATGCAAACATTGATCCTTATATACACACTAGGCCTAGGTGAAAATGCATTTTCCTCTGACAATAAAATTGCTATGGATTGCTGTAGATCTACTTAATAGTAAAGCTCGATATTTTCCGACATTTCTGTTACATAAAAACGAAATGTTTAAATCACTATTCGTGTGTTGATTGAGTTTGTTCGAAATGGAAACTGGTGACAAAACCAAGCGGATGTACCGAAATGAAATAATGCAATTGACAACTCGGAGAACATTAAATTTGTCTCCTTCTGCGTTATAGGCCTACATGTAAAATGCTTCAATCTCCCCTCTTTGCCTTTCTAGGATTCATCCCCTCAACAACTAACCCAACTGCGCTGACTAAAACAGCTTCAACAGAAACATCTCAGACGCGTTACTGATCTTTACCCTGACCTCAGCCCGAGGTCAGGTTAAGATCTGACTTCTACTTGAGGGCGCGGCGGCGGCGGCGGCGGATGACGGTGACTCCTACGCCTAGTAGCCCAACAATCTAACTGTAGCGTTTGCACAACAATCTTCAAATTTACAATTGTATGGCAAGGTTGATAGGGCTTTCGTTTTAGGTGTCCGATAGTCTAGTGGTTAGCGTGCTGGACTGTCAACCAAGAGGTCGAAGATTCAAATCAACGAGAAAGCAGAAATTTGTTTCAAGATTACTACCTCACCTGCGCTGCCTAGTCCACTCAGTGACAATGAGTATACTCACCGCACATTGTCGGCAGGGAAGAGAAGAGACGGCGAGGGAGAAGACTGGCAACCCGTCTTCACATGCCGAGGCTTAGAAACTTTGACATTAACACTTCAAACACATGGTTGCCTCTTAGACTAACTCAATTAAGGAAAAACCGTTCTTTCCCCTGTTCTTGTTCTTCTTGTTTTACTTTTGATTTATTCTGATGACGCAAATGAAGGGAATTAAGGTCGATATATTAAATAATAATAATGACAACAGACTGCTGTTGTTATGCGAACATTACATCGATATGCAACTGATAGCACCCTGTTATTTTCGTGATAACGTGTCTAGTCAGTATTCACTCAATTTGAAATACGATACATAACGAGTCTTTTTAAGTGGTCCTATATAAATTTGCAATTACAATAACTTGTGAAAACTTTCTCGATCTAGATGTGCAAGGTAAACACATAAGCCTTGGATTACCTTGCAATAGCCTACCTTGTTTTGTCTGATTGCGACTCAAATTATGAAAATCTGTGTCACTATCTCCTTCTTCATATTGTTACTTGATGCCACTGACGCTGCTTAAATCGGATCCCTAGTATTTTATGCCAAGAACAATCGAGTCACAAATGTGATATTTGAAGTAACTCACTTCTCATGAGCCTCAATAAGCAGCGTCTCTCCCCCTTCAATCGGTTTTAAATGCATTAGCTAGGTTCATAACCCGACTCCCTCGCTTTGCCCATACCTCCACATGCATGCTTGAAATCGTGCACAGACTCCCTATTTCTGCGCGCATCCAATATAAGATCCTCTTTCTGGTCTTCAAATCACAGCTGGTCAGTGCCCCAAATACCTACCTCTCCGACTAGGCCCTATATGCGAGAGCCGTTATCTGCATCCTCATCTCGCTCTCTGTGTTCTGCTTGATCTCTTTTCTTCTACGATTAGGATTGTTCTGGCCCAACACGGGCGTTTGCTGTGGTGGATCCCTTCATTTGGAATGAATTTCCTCTCACTAAGGGCTAAACTAATGACTGGTTTTCCCTCATCGGTCTCTCGCTCTGTAAAAGCGTTTCTTTTTTCCCGGGACACTCCGTGGTGAGAGCGCCTTTGAATAGTTTTTCTGCGACAGCAGTTTACACAAAATTAATATTTAAAGACCCTCAAACGAGAGAAAGACAGGTAATTATTCAAGAAAACCTCAATTCAACTTTGGTCAAGGACGCACGTGTTGGCGTTGGCAAGCGAATGGCTGTAGCCTTTAATATTCAACTTACTTTTATATTATATAGTAATAATAATATCTTTTCGTTGTTGAAGCGCCTGACAAACGCACTGCGCTGTACATTTACATGTCATGACAATTAAACAATTCACAAGAACACAAATGACAGAAGACATAAATCTTAACTACTAACAGAACAGACAGCCTGCAATACACGGCGCTAATAGCAGCCTACAAAGCATGTCCGCGGCAGTCCGCCTACGGACTCGATCTCGGTACATCTTGCTCTCTATGCCAGTGTGTTATCCAATGCGCTATCGGTTTATTGAAGCCTGAGTGCCAAACCGCATTCAGTGACAATAGAGGAACAGTGTCGAGAAGTTAACATAAAATTGGGTTATCGTCTAAATCAGAGGTTCTTAACCGGTGTGTTGCGACACACTAGTGTGTCGCGAATCGACCGGCGGTGTGTCGCGTAAACATGGTGTGTCGTTGGTGTGTCGCGAAGAATTGGTGTGTCGCTAATTCTCACAGCATGCGTCAGTCACTCTTGCATTACATTGACTTACTTACTTTAGCAGTTTAGCGGACGTAGGCTGTGACAATTCGTAGCACTCTCTTTATATATTTTATTTGATCGAAATCTGGGGCGGTCATGCAGTGTTTACCTTATACATGTAGGCTACAATTATTATTGTACATAGTAGGCCTATAATACTGTTACACAAACCCACTGCAGTCTGCAGTACACACTAGGGTGGTCCTTAGAAATAAAAGTGTGAATCTATTGTTCGCCAAGGTGCCATTCGGTTCCATTCCATCCAGAAACATCACACAAAAAGTTGTATGAAAATTTTTAATATTTAGGACTGCCACAACACCATCAAAGTTTCACCCTTTATCAAATATAGGAGCACTCGAACAGTAAGCATAATAGTTGTAATCAAAAATGAAAAGTGAACACTTAAACCAGGAATAAATTCAACTGCCTGTAGTAGGTCCAGATTACAGCACAATTACATTTATTGCATGCCTGATTACTAGTTATTACACTGATTAGTGATTAAAATTATTTATTAGAGTTATTATTATTATTGAGGAAATGGTAAAAAGTTAATAACTTCTACAAATCTGGGCATATTCTGAAAAATAACACATCATTTTATTCAGTTTTAAGAGCTCTTTCTAGCGGTATATTGAATGGCAATTAATTAGTTTTCAATTAGAATATTTTACAAGAAAACCTAAAATTTTCTCGAAAAACCCTTTGTCTCGTAACTTTGGCCCTCTGGTGGGGGCGGAAGACATTAATATTTTTTTTAAATTTTGAACAGTGTTTGATCCATGCCATTAGGAAACTTTTGGTTGCTATTACTTTTCGAATTTCTAATTTTCGCTTATTTTCCACTCCACCCTTTTGTGTATGCTTGTTCGAATAGATTTGTGGTTATCGGTCTCAGGAACTCACGGATCAAATACCACTAAAATGCCAATAAAAATAAATAATAAACAATCAACGAGAACATAAACATTGTAGAAATTATTTTTAAGTTGTGCTTAAGTAAAATCATCCAGCTTTTCTGTTGAAAACTAAACATAGGTCCAAAAATGCGAATCAAATACATTGACTCGAAATGACGAAAATTATTTGTAAAAGTCAAAATTTCAAAGCCGTTGTGGCAGTCCTAGATATTGTTCAATTCTGCTAATTTTTGGGCTACATTACTTCTAAACCAATTGGCACGGAATGCCGGGTTGGCGAAAGTAAACAAGTGACGTTGAAAATTTTCCATTACAGATGCAACCACTGCAGTCTGCAGTACACACGTTTCCGACCGCGCCGATGAAAACATTTACCCGTTACCATGACATTCGAAATGGACAAATTTATCATAAGAAAACCAAAATTTAGCGAATCTAAAACTGATTACGCAGAATCAGATTTTGGTAGCTGTAGCCCTAATGCGAATTAGTTGATAATTTGATAAGTTATATTTCCTAATGTGAATTAGGTGATAATTTGATAAGTTATATTTCCTAATGTGAATTAGGTGATAATTTGATATGTTATATTTCGCAATGAAATGGAACAAACTGGTCGGAGGTGCCTCCTCAGTCAGCTTACTTATTGCACTTATACAAACTGTGGATCCTCGTTTTAATATGATCCAAAGAAATATCCAGGAGCAAAAACCCATTAACTGTTAGGCCTACTAAGACCTAAGTTAACATAGAGTCGTAGGAACGACGTAAAATCGAAGAATTAGATCAGTAGAATTAGAATTTTAGAATCATTGGAAACTAGAAAGCATTCAGTGTCAACATTATCATTCATTAAAAATGTTAACAATTAGCCTAAAAATTTTAAATAAATGAATTTGTTTAACTTTAGCATTTTTTTATTTTAACGATATTCACATATTATTATTGCATGGTGTGTCGCCAAATTTATTTGCAAGTTTAGGTGTGTCGTAAGCCAAAAATGGTTAAGAACCTCTGGTCTAAATAGTATCCTAGGAATAGGGTTAGTGTCATCTTTTACAGTGAATAGTGAATACTTATAGCGAATACGCATACTGCCACCTTGTGAACGAACACAGTACTGAATGGCCTACCCGTGCAAAATAATACCCAAGAACATGAATCTATTATCACCCTGTTGAGCGACAAACTTGTTGTTTTGAAACATTTTACAAAATGGAGTTGAAATAATTGATGTCCTTATATCATTAAAACTACAATTTCATAAATCTTGTCCTAAGTTGAGTGATTTGTTTTAAATGAAAGCTTAGTTAGCGATGTAACTACCATAATGCGCAATAAGAGAAAAAAGTAATGCATGGACACATTGGACAGCATCTGTTTTTTGTGTCACGCTGCAGCATAAATCTTTATCGAAGCTGTAGCATACATTATGTAACGAGGCATCTTGGCTCAGAAACTCTGAACATCCATCTTCAGCTGTAGACGGGAATCCGTTGGTTGGTTCCAGGCGTGTGCGTTGACCCGCCAGTGGTGACTCTTCTATCCTACTGTGCATTGTTTTGCTAATTGATGTAATATTTTCGTTCGTGATTACACTATCATAGGCTAGCGCAGAGAGCGCCTCTAAGTAGATATCTTGAAGAGGCGCTACATAAATTCTCAGAATGAATTAACGAATCCATCTCTTTTAAGTGTTTTATAAAAATCGGAGATCTGTGCTGACTGAAACAGTTCTACCTATCTATGAAATTTATATAGCGCCCCTTCAAGATAACTTCTCAGAGGCGCCCCCAACCCAGGCCCGGTCAAAGAGGAAAGTCTTACGTAGTTTATAGAAAGATCCACAGGTCTCGCGGGAGAGAACGAAAGTCAGAGGGGAGGCTATTCCAAAAAGAAGTACCAACGATCGAGAAAGCCCGACGCTCTAGTAGCAGAGCGAGCATACGGAACTATGAAAGTATTAGGTCACCTCTAGAGGCCGAGCGCAGAGATCGGCGACCAGAGCAGGCCGATGATGATGATGATGATGATGATGATGATGATGATGATGATGATGATGATGATGATGATGATGATGATGATGATGATGATGATACTGTAGTAAGAAGACACTTTTTAAAGGTCCTTACATCTCTGCTATACAAAGATATGTAAACTTCAGAAACCCGGAGGTCAGGTCTCTTTGGATATTCCATACTCTGAATGTCGCGTAGAGTTATAAACTATAGCAGAGACGCCGGGCCGAACACGCAGAATCTTACAGTAGCTCCATTGTCTTTTGAACACTTCTTTCTTTGTTCGTCGAGTCAATTTTTCATTATGCTCAGCCCTCAAAAATACAATCTTCCATTGAACATTGAACATTCCATTGAACATTTCAGCCAGAACAGGCTTAAGAGACAAACTCATATACATTTGTAAAACCCTATTAATTTCAAGCTACGCAGTTGGCCTACAGTATCCACAAATCGAGTAGTTAGCAGTTATTAAGTTAGTTAACCAGTTAGCTAATTAGCTAGTTAGTTAGGCTTGTTTATTGACACATCAGCTCTTGTTGTAAGAAAGCAGCCAAGCCATAGACGTAGGGGAAATTTCAGTGGTTAGTTGGCAAGATTTTACTTCTGACCAAAAAATAAATAAATTCCGAATAATTGACTTTTGTTCAAATTTTTTCCAGATCCATACTTGCCCGAAAACAGAAAAACCCGAAATTTGGTGGACACTTACCCCCTGTACCCCGCCTCATACGCCTATGAACCAAACAATCTAACTGTAGCTTGTGCACAACATTAATGCAGGCCAGCCGAAGAGGATCAAACAGACCAGCTAAGCATTCGGCTCTCATTTACAAAGTTAATACGAAGATAGTAAGAAGGCCCACAAGCATTTTAACTTTAACGTAAAACAATAATTTAGAGTGAACATTGAGTTAATAGAACAGGCTAGATAATACACTAGAGGATGGAATAATGAGTAATCATTAAATGGTAAATTTCTAGGCAAAATCGGGGAGGCGACTGCTTTGCTTGAAAAAATAGTCTTCGTTTCAACTTTTTATTCAGTATTTTCATAGCAACATATAATAATATAATTATTTCATAATAGGTGCATACATATGCACATACGTATAATATCGTATATATAAACATGCAGAAATACATACATCACAGTAGGTCCAATGCTTAACCTTCGCAGGACCAAAACATTTTACGATACGTCGAGGTCCAAGCGGGGTAATTATTTACCCCACCAAAGATTTTAATATCTCAGCTCACAGGTAAGCTAGGATAACAAATGAAGTATCGAATTTAATAGTGTCAAGGTCAAGGAATCCATTTCTTGTAGTGCCAATAGGGTGCGAGCGTTACTTTCCAAGATGGCGGCCAATATGGCCGCCAAAACACACAAAAATGTATATCTCAGCTCATAGTGTAAGTTACCATAACAAATAGAGTGTCTAATTAAATAAATTCAAGGTCACCGAATCGATTTATTGCAGTGCCAATAGTGTGCGAGTGTTACTTTCCAAGATGGCGGCCAATATGGCCGCCATAAAACACAAAATGCATATCTCAGCTCATAGGCAAGCTACAAAAACAAATGAAGTGTCGAATTTAATAGTTTCAAGGCCAAGGATACCATTTTTTGTAGTGCCAATAGTGTGGGAGTGTTATTTTCCAAGATGGCGGCCAATATGGCCGCTTAAACAAATGAATGTCTATCTCAGCTTATAGGTAGGCTACCATAACAAATAGAGTGTCTAATTAAATAGATTCAAGGTCACCGAATCGATTTATTGCAGTGCCAATAGTGTGCGAGTGTTACTTTCCAAGATGGCGGCCAATATGGCCGCCATAACACACAAAATGCATATCTCAGCTGATAGGCAAGCCACAGTAACAAATGAAGCGTCGAATTTAATAATTTTAAGGTCAGTCGATCGATTTTTCATAGTAGCAATAGTGTAGGAATACTACTATCCAAGATGGCGGACAAGATGGCCGCCAAATCACAGAAATTTGTATATCTCAGATCAAAATAAGCTACAATAACAAATGAAGGATCAACTTTAATAGTTTCAAGATCAAGAAATCGATTTCTCGTAGTTGCAATAGTGTTAGATTGACACTATCGAAAATGGCGGCCAATATGGCCGCCAAAACAAAATATTTATGTCTCACCTCATAGGTAAGCTACCGTAAGAAATAAAGTGTCGAATTTAATAGTTTCAAGATCAAGAAATCCATTTCTCGTAGTGCCAATAGTGTGCGAGTGTTACTTTCTTTCCAAGATGGCAGCCAATATGGCCGCCAAAACACAGATATAAATATCTTAGCTTATAGGTAAGCTACGATAGTAAATGAAGTGTCAAATTTTATAATTTCAAGGTCAAACAGTCGTTTTTCGCAGTAGCAAAAGTGTCGGGATGATACTATCTAAGATGGCGACCAATGTGGCCGCAGAAACAAAGCATGCATATTTCAGCTTTAAGTTTAGCTAAAATAAAAGAAAATGTCAAATTTAATACATTCAAGATCAACGTATCGATTTCTCGTAGTGGCAATAGTATGGGAGCCTTACTATCCAAGATGGCGTCCATTATGGCCACGAAAAGCAAAATATGAGCTGAGATATACACATTTCTGTTTTGGCGCCATATTGACCGCTATCTTGAAAAGTAACACTCACACACTATTGCCACTACAATAAGTCAATTCCTTGACCTTGAATATACTAAATTTTGACACTTCATTTGTTAATGTATCTTACCTGTGAGCTGAGATACACATAGTTTTGTGTTTTAGCGGCCATATTGGCCGCCATCTTGGAAATTAACACTCTCATACTATTGCCGTTACGACAGATCGAATCCCTGACCTTGAAAATACTAAATTCGACACTTCGCTTGTTATTATAGCTTGTCTATGAAATGGGATATGCATATATTTATGTTTTAGCGGCCATATTGGCCGCCATCTTGGAAAGTAGACTCTCCACAATTATGCTACTATCAAAACTTAATTCTTTGGCAGATTCAACACTTTATTTATGGTTTTAAGTTACTTCTGAGCTCAGATATTTAAAAAATATTTTTTCCTATGTTCGAAAAAATAACTTGTAAACACATGAAACGTCAAATTATAACTCCCCACAGTTGCTCCGGAATCAACATCCAAATACCCCTGGGGTAATTATTTACCCCGCTTGGTCCTGCGAAGGTTAAAATAGGTTACACTCAGGTTAAACAGTCAATCAGCATGAATCCAATGATAGGATCTGGAGCGTCACATTTTATCCTCTCCGGAAGATGAATAATTATGTGATTACAATCATGATTACAGTATAATTATTACAAAATTATTTCTGCAGTAATTATTTCAGGACATTTCAGGATAATGCAACAATTGATGCAAACCTCTGAGACCCACGTTTTTTAGACCAACAGTGATTCCATTGTTTAGCATCTGTTGCCACCAATGACAAAATGCAGGTCCAATCAGGATCCATTAAACGTGACTGAATAGAACCACATTGTCTGTTAATTAAACTATGAGTGGCATTGTATGCGTCCTACACAAAGCCCTAGCCTATGCACCGAAACAGATGTATCACATGGATGATCTCGAACCAATCAGATCTCTTTAATCGCCGTGATGAAGTGGATGCTGATGCTGCTGAATTTTTGTTGTGATTGAATGTGAATTCTAGAGAATCAAATGATCAGTCGGCGATAGATTGAATCCGTTCAACACTATCTGTTCATGTCAGAGTTTTGAAAGAAAATGTTATCTTTTCTTCGTCTGGTCGTAGTTTGTCTGATGGGCTTCGCCCTAGCGCTGAAAATAAACAGTCAGCGCGATCAGACAGGCATATCTAGCCAAAATGTGTTTCTGGAGAGAAGGCCACAGCATTCAGAAAATGTGAAAGGTAGGAGTCCTTACCATATTGCTCATGTATAACAGGAGAAAAGAATGGTGACGGGATGACCAATCGGCAAATAGGGAACATTCACTATAATTAAATTGAATTTACACGGAAACCATGGGGTGCTAGACTACTCTGTACCGCTTGCAGAATAGCTTATTTTTCAGTTTGTGAGACCTGGCCCCGAACAATAGGCTCCAAGCAGAGACATAGGCCCTAATAGTAGTTCAGTGGAGACCATTTTAGAGAGACCTTGTAGTAGTAGTAGTAGTAGTAGTAGTAGTAGTAGTAGTAGTAGTAGTAGTAGTAGTAGTAGTAGTAGTAGTAGTAGTAGTAGTAGTAGCAGCAGCAGCAGCAGCAGCAGCAGCAGCAGCAGCAGCAGCAGCAGCTAAGACTTCGCCTCTAAACAATTCGAGTGCTTATGGAATACTTAAACTCGAGAATAAGAGAACGAGCTCAACGAGGTAATAGAAGAACGGCCGAGCTTCGTCTATTTTATTTAGCCCGGGAAACAAATAATACGCCTATATAAGGTACGGCTATTTTAAACTTGCAATTTACTTTAAGTGCCAATATATGGGCATTTTAAATTTAGAAATGCGGCCGAGCTTCGTCTGTTATAATTATTTGGCCCGGGGAGCAAAATATAATACGCCTATATAAGGTAGAGATAACCCGAGTAGTACGGGTAGAAAAAAATACGTCTATATAATATAGAGATAACCCGTCTAGTACACGGGTAAAGCAACTATTTCACCTCAAAATATCGTTTCCATTCAGATAAATATATGGACATTTTAAATATTTGAAGCCGTCAGCAAATATAGTAAGTAAGTAAGCAGCCTTTATTTGCAGCTGTTAAAAATTGCGCCTGGTTAACAATAAAAATAACGTTATAACTTTATGCTTAATTGCAGTTTACATAAATTTCGCGAAGACCTTTCAACGTCCCTCTTGTGTCGCCTCTTATATAAAACGACTGCAACACTACATTTACGTTGTTTGTGGAGAACCTGAGAAAAACGATAATTATTATTCTATCAAATCGATACGTGTCTATGAGGATTCGCTTCCGTTTGATCTTCTCATGCTGATACCACTTGAAGAAGTTAATCCAACTCTTAGTATTGCAGCTGATGCAGCATTAAGGTGTATCTACATGGCGGATTTGGTTTTATCGTGCATTTGGAAGTTTACGATAGAAGATCACCAATTAACGAAATGGCTGAGTAATCTAGACGTGTTCGTCAGTGTGGCCGTTTCCATAGATGGTCAAGTGGTAGTACTTCGTGATGATGACATATCGAAAGAACTAAATTTCTATGGTTCAAACGGTGACTTTGTCCGGAGAACTGTGCTGCCGAATAACATTGACATTTTGTACAGGGACCTTCCAGCACCAAATGACACATTTAGAATTTTCAGTGTAAATGATACATTTATAGCTGTACGTGTCTTGGAATTTGTACCCGGAGGCGTAGCAGTAGGTTTTATTCTAATTTCTGATAACGCAACTACTGGAAACGGACAGCTCATCAGTCAAGTAAGGCACACACATTATTATGAACAGAAAATTGACTTATTTTATAACTGGCAAGTGAATGGTTCATCGTTGGATTTTAATATTGATTTTATTTATGGTATTTGCGACCTTTATATAATTGTAGCGGAGCAACTTCTTCAAATTTGTTACTGTCCACGATACTGATCAAAATGTCTACGACTCATGAAAATGTGGTCATCCTGTCATAATGTATATGACAAGCAAAAAAATTGTTGTTTTTAACTATCGATAATGTTCATTTGTGCAGAGTCTCTAAAGTCAAATTTCTTGGGTTGTCATTGACGAGAACCTAACTTGGAAGGAGCATGCGTAGCATGTTAAGAACAATGTAGCTGAAACTGTGGGATCATTCACAGACTTAAGGGGCCCTTACCAGCTCACTCTCTCAAGTTAGATCTATTATACACTACCATTCTACTGCCTTACTTAGATTATTGCACTGTGGTGTGGGAAGGTGAGTAACACTGAGTATCAGAATATGCTCAAGCCTATACATCCTCAAAAAAGGGGCAATAAGAATTATCAGTGAGGCTCATTATCTAGCAGAGAGTTGCCACCTATTTAAGTCCTTAAACCTCTTAACATTTTTTATGACATTTATAAACTTCAACTTGCAATGTTAATATACCGGCACCAAAATGGCACTCTCCAAGCTTTATTTAGCTCATACCTCAACGTGATTACTGACATACATGATTGATTATAATACCAGACATAGACAAAACTACAGAACAGAAAAAGGCAGGATATATGCTAGATATTTCTCGGTCAGAATAAAAGGGCAGCAGTTGTGGAACTCTGTTGATTTATGCATACGGAACTACGCTCTTTGATTGCATTTAAGTGTGTATTATAAGACTTCTCTGATTGGCCAGTACTAATTTAGCAACTTAGAACTTGGAGCTTGATTCTGTCTATTATCGTTGGACTATATATACTGTTACTAACTGTGCGACTGCCTTAGCCTTTTAACTTAGTACATTTTTGATGTAATAATTTTCTGTGACCGGTAACCGATAAGGAAGACTAGATAAGCTGTCCCAGCTTCATCATCCCATGACTCTTTTGCAACTTGACTCGCAACAGTGAAATTACCTGGTTTTGGCTCACCTATTGTTAAATCTTTAGCATGCTGTTAGTTAATTTAGTTGTTTTATTTGATTGCTGATTATGTACTTGTTGATTTTGAATGCAAATGTTGATTCAGTAAACTCAAACTCAAACTCAATACATGCTTAAGTAATCAAATTTAACTTGTTGACATTATTCTCTCTTGTGAGTTGGCTGACTTTTATTAATATCTAAAAGTAGCGACATGGCTAAACTGATGTGCGAAAAGAAATGAAAAGCATGCGTTAGTCTCCCTTTAGAGATTCTCTAGAATTGACAGATCTGTCCTTAGCAACTCACTATGTTGACTAAAACATTAACTAGAAATCTCAGACGTGTTGCTTTCAGGTCGAAATATTACATTGCTCATTTGCAAACACAGCAATTTTTCAACTGTGTGGCATAGTAACTGATTTGATTTATCAAGCCTAGCAAATGCGTTCGAGATTCCACTGGAGCGGTTACTGTGTAGGGCCCTCGAGTATAGATAGGCGCATCCTCAGTGATGTCGTACTCAAATCTGGCCTAGGACTCGAGACCGATTTTTTGTGGACTCGGACTTGGCTTGTCACGACTCGGACTTGGACTCGGACTCAAAGGCCTGAACTCGAATTTTACCAGCTGACTCGGTTTCCGAGTCACAATTTTGTCTCGGGTTAAAATACGACTTGCGTACTTGCTTACTTACGCGTCCAAAGTTGGTATAATAAACTAAGAAAGGCATTAGATATTAACTAGCTCGCCATATGAGGAGGGGTGGCGTTCAAAGGGCATCGGGTGATCATAGCCCACCCAGCCAGAGACGATTTTCTTCGGCGCCTACACACATCGGTTAATCGGTGCATCAGACGCGCCCAAGAGGCCCGTTTGGCAGAATTTCTGTAGTTTGGAGCCGCTGAGAATTCTTCACCCCGATACCCCCCAAGTATTGGCAAAACAGAATCGGCCATTAAAACCGCCAAGCGCCTGATGATCAAAGCTATCGAAGGCAGAGTTGACCCGTTTCTAGCGTGTCTGACCTAGCGGAAAACCCTCATTCGCGCAACTCGGCCAGCCGAATGGCAATCGGACATTAAGCGATTTTGCAGCCCTCTGCGCACGAACCCTAGGAACCGTATCATGTATCTAGATAGCCTATACATGTGTTAGCAATAAAGCTGTATTAAAATACCTTAGTCTAATCTAATTATTTAGAAATCAGTTTTTAAAGCGTAATTCTGCAATAGGCCTAAGTAGGTGTTTCTTACTGCTTTTGTAGACACATCATTTAGCTACTATGCCTACTCTCATTGATGGTTTTTACAAGTGATTCAGAATTACAAGTATTCTTACAATTATTAAGCCAATAAGTAATTAATGCATTGAAATATAAACGTTTCAATATTTGAATTCAGATTATTTTATTACAACTAATTGATTAATAATATCGCATTTCAATTTTTATTCTTGTATTTAATAGCATTGCCATTGTGCTGTTTTCAGTGCCTGATTTTTGTTATTTTGTAACTTGTTCAATAGCTACTATCCTGCAGTTTCTTTTCTTTGTGTCTCAAACATGTCATTTTTATGTTATAGGCCTTTAGTTAGTCGAAATAGGTCTATGTTTTAGGTTGCTTCCAGTATTTTTTTAAATCCCGAATAGTAATCCGTTTTACACAAATAGGTGTGTAACATAGACCAATTTTTCATTTATAAAAAAATTCCTACAAATTGGCAAAGCAACTAATACATGTTTCACCATGTCACAATAATTCTTAAACTCAATCTATATACAATGGTAATAACAAAATTATTACATAGGCTTAGGAAGTCGGAGAAAAACGGTTTTTCTCTTAAGGGTCCATAATAGAAGCCCTTCCCCTATACATTATATCGTTATAGCTTCTACTATCTCTGACACCCACGCTGTTTAGACCAATTGACACGATACCACCCCGCTTTGGGTCTATTGGACGGAAATACCACGTCGTGTTCTGCTGCGCTAAGATAGAGTTTCTTATGCGCTCTAAACAAGAGTCTAGCCTTTGAGCTGAAAGACATAATTGTTAATGTTATCGAATGCTAGTCGGTCGCTGCAGTGAACTGAATCTCTCTTGGTTGTGATTGAGTGGAAGTCATTCAGTGGATGATACCACTCATTTGAATCTAGCAACCACATAGATAGCATCCAAACCATCAGATTCCGTACTTGTAAGATATTTGGACGAAAAAACCCCAAAACATGCATTTCGGAAACTGAGACACTTATTAACTGCTGTCAAATAGCACTCCTTCATACACACCTATAATCACATTATATCATCTAGTCTTTTTAAAGTCTTTTTAAAGAACACACTTACTTACTTACTTACTTACTTTTTGCACTTAACGATAATTGCAAATGTAATTGCAATTATAATCTGACATTTCTTATGCTCCACTTCAAGAATAAATTCATTAGTGGCGCTTCAGACCCGAACCAGTTAAATCACTGTCAAATAATACATGCTTCAGTCAATCAGTCAATTTTCGTTTATTCTATTTATTCAGTTTATTCACGAAACTGTGGATTGAGGGGCTCGAGCCGCTACTCTCGAAGAAGGCGATTCAAGGAGGTGGGTCCAACATAGGCAAAGCTTCTGGACTGAGCTATTGCAGTACGCATACAAGTTGCAGTCTGGAGTCCATGGATGGCCGACATGGGTAAAACCGTTCCCAGCAAAATTACAGTAATTTTTCGGGACAAATTGAAGCGTAGGCCTTTAAGTTAATTTTATCAGGATTTCGAGCTGGTGTGATATAAATTCTACCCAACGGAGTCTTCATTCACAATGAAATAACAGTCAATGTATTGCCTATTACCTAAGTGAACGTGATCCTCTACACAAAGGGATGTTAGGCCTAGATGAATTTTGACCGATGGTCCTTATTTTACTTTGTGTCACGAACTTTGGTGAGATGTTTTGACATCAGTAGCCCCTTTCAAGTTTTAAGACCGTTATACTACACAATGATCCTCTGGATATTGAACTGATTACGGCTTAATTGTGGTGTGCCATCGGTTGATGCTTTGTGCATTAGACACCGACACAATATAAGTTACTAATTACAATTACGTAACATCATCATCACGTATTCGTTTATTAGAAGAAAAATCAAGTTGACACAGCCGCAACTTAAACAAGCAATGCGCCTCATCTCAGCTAAATATTGCTCTGTCACACACTGACCAGTCTGGTAAACTAAAACTTGAAGAGTGCCTCTCATCTATGTATGCATGGTTCTGTTTCAATGGTTTGGCCATAAACCCAAACATCTCTCACAAATATTATATGGACATTGGACAGTTGGTTTTTGAACAAAATAGAATTTTCATGTTAAAATTATTTGTTTATTCGTTGTGGGTAGCGCCAATGAGAATCGCCTCCCATTCATCAAGAAACCAGTAAATAGAAACATGCTTTCAACAGGCACTAACGATATTTGACCGAGAGAAATTTGGTTAATGCGGTAGTTGTGTGTTTACACTGAATTACGTCATTATATCATGTGGGTCACTGGGTGACGTATAGGTGCAAACACAGTAAGAATTTTTTTATTCGCATTTCGCAGTCAATGTATATTACCTAAGTCGAGTCAAGCCGAGGAAACAACGATCAACTCGACTTGTCAAAACATTTATCGACTCGACCAAGTGGAAGATTTTCGACCGAGACCACCTTAAGTTAATCGACTAACTCGATCGATCACGGGATATAATACGCACGCTAGCGGAAAAGGAAACACTAAAATACGACAGACGTACAGTTATAATATAGAAAGCTATGAACATAATTTTGCTCTTTTGATCACCGGTTATCCTGTAGTTTAGGTTGGTAAATTATTTGAATATCTTCAATGCCATACTTGACGTTTGTAATTAAGAAGTCTACCTATGTCCATGATAACTATCATCAATCCCGCTTTCATTTCATCGTGAAATATTTGTCATCAATACAGCTTCCATTTCGTGAAAAAAATTATCCAACTTCTATTTAACCAAAAAAATATTTTTCATCAATGGAACTTTTGATTAAGCAAAGAACTATTCTCGTGGGTCCAGCTTCTACTTAAGGCAACAATTATTGTCAGGGGTCATTGCATAATTACGTAACGCTCCAGGGTGGGTGGGTGGGGTCCTTGACAACGTTACGAAACGTTACGAGGGTGGGTGGGTCGAGCTGAACGTTACGTAACGCTTTTACCAACAGTTTAGTTGTAAATGTATTTTAAATTAACATCCAATGACACCTTAGACACGATGTGATCGAAGTTCAAACTTCGTGCCATTTATTTAAAACATAACTAAAACACGCAATAGTATAAATCAACACTAAGTTAGTGTTTAATAAACTGCCGCCGAAGGATCCAAAACCGACAGGTGCCGAAGTAGCCGAAGAAGATCGAGTAGCAATCACGAGCGGAAGTTCAGGTCAACATATCTGTTCTCCCGTTTGTATAAACTGGAAATCACTGTTCGAATTGTTTGGAGCTTTCATAGTTTTACCGTCGAAACAATGTGTTAATTTTCCTTGGATTCCTGATCTCGACCAACCACTTTAAAGCATATTTTACTTCGTGGACACGAATTTCAAACATTAAAATTGATGCCCGACAAAAACTGGGTGATATTTGTATTAATAATTATCTAAGTGCTAAGACTAAGCAAATAATTAGTTCATCCTCCTTTTGATTAATTATTAATAAGCAATTTAGTCCACGACACTTTTCAGAAGTGTGTAAAACTTTTAACTCTTAATGTAAAACTTAAAACAAAAATTGCATTTCAAACATGACTGAAATTTATATAAATGAAACATTATGTAGCCTATATTTTAGGCCTACTGTCAAATTCACATACCATACAGCCTAAAATTCGCCATAAAATATGAATTATTTGCGCTTTCACATACTAAATCTAAAATGATTTTTCGTACCAATAATTACGTAACGCTGGGATGGGTGGGTGGGTGGGTCTAGGGAAACGTTACGAAGCGTTACAGGGTGGGTGGGTCCAAAACGGTCATTTTCGGCGTTACGTAATTATGCAATGACTCCTCATCATTCCAGCTTCTATTGCATCAAAACTTTAGTTTCATCAATCCAGCTTCTATTTATGGTAAAAATTATTTCGATCAATCCAACGTCTATTTAAAGACAGAAATGGTTTAATCAATTCCACTTCGAGTTAGTGAAAAAATTGTTTTCCTTAATCCAGCTTCCATTTTAATTTGACGATATAAAATAATTTACCAACCTAAACTACGGGTTTACCTTGATCACCTTCAACAGCGACTTCGTTGCCGATCCGAATTGGCCAGTTTAGACCGGAACGATATACATTGTATGCAGTAGCCTAACGACTGAGGATTTAAGAATACTGGACCGATATCGTGCAAGCAGAAGTCCAGCAACTGAAATTAAGATATAGGCCTATAGCCTATTGATATTGCACGTAGGAAATCTGTAAATAAATTAAGAAATAACTCGCTCAGTTTTAAATCTATATAATTCTTATTTTAGACTTTCTTCCACAGATATATAAATCAATAAACTCGGCGTTGATTTTGGTTTTGCCAATTATAGTCTTGGTAAAGAAAGTGGGCTATTGTAAAATGTAAATGTCTTCAAGAAAGCCAGTAGAGCCTCGACTCTGTTTATTTGCCATTGAATATTATTGATCAGGTGACAGCCTTCAAATAGCCAACAGTCAACACCGCTGCCCATTTGAATAGAGGCGTATGGCTGTGTGCGTCGTACGAGCCATCCTCGGGACATTGGGTCTTTACCTAATGTGAATATAGCCAGAAAATAACGAATTCTTTCTTCGCCACTGTAGCATAAGACTCACAAAATAAATGCATACAATTCTAAAGTCTTTATTTTTAAACTCTAATGGCGTTGAAAATATTTTCTTTGTGGCTTTTCTGTTCCTGCTAGGAGTCGCTATTGAACAATAACTTCAGTATTATCATCGTCAGGTCGTTAAAATTCGACTGTCATATCACCTGATATGGTATCAGTGGCCTATAATAAAACATCCAACACAATGTCATGCTATCGTTCGATTAATTGGCTATTTGAATATAATTATGTAGATCACATCTGCCTATAATAGGCCTATGGTATGAAAAGTATCAGTAGTTTGCAGACAGAAATCTTTTGGAGGAATTAGCCACTTTATCAAACAAGTAATAAAAAGCAACTTGAAATTGCGCAAATGTTCTTGTTCATTTGAAGCATTCATTATGACTTTGAGCACAATGTCATATTGGCTTCAAATATTTTGGTGTTGCTCTTAAAACATGTGTACAGTCACCTTAAATCCAACGAAAATGGTACATCTAGAGCATCTGATCGGATCTAAATGAATATCAACAGTGACGATGGGTCTGAAACTCAGAACCCCCGGCCAGCAACACCAATGCTTTGTTTGTTATATTTTCAAAACATTTAGAATTACACGCTTACTTACTTTGAAGGTGTTCAGACGTCTTCAGGTGATAAACAGAGGCTGAGCTTCCATTAATAGGCATGCGCGCTGTAACAGATGGATATTGGCCTGCGCTGACGTGTACCGTTCTCGAATTTCAAAATGTAATTTTTGCCTACATTAGTTCCTTTCAATAATGTTAAGACTACTATTTAGAACGGTTTGTTAGTGGATTAAAGTGTGACGATAGATTGTCGAGGAAAACGTAATATGCAGCTATGTTTCAAGCAATAAATAAAGATTGCAGTTTGTGCCTGGATCAATAGGCTATATTGACGCTAGAAATATTTTGCATATTCATTGAAAATCCAAAGGTTTTCTTCTCCTAAAAAACAAAAGCGAAAGTGACTTAGTCCATCATCGACAATGGCAGCGAAGGAGGTGAAACTTAAGGATGTTGAGAAAGAGTTGAAGGATATGACAGAATGTTGCATCTGTCTAAAGGTGTTTGACGATCCAAGAATGTTGCCCTGCATCCACACGTTCTGTTTGAAATGCCTCAGCGAAACTGCAGCAAAACTGGAAAAGTGTGTTGGAGACAAATTGCCGTGTCCGCTTTGCAGAAAAGAATTTGTCATTCCACCCGATGGCGTTTCAGCACTGCAGAAA
>JACEVL010000456.1:335000-458166 GCA_020284085.1 Aporrectodea caliginosa | reverse complement strand
GTTTCACAGATATGTACGGAAACTCGAGTCATATATTCTTTCAATGTCAAATGTTGATAATGAGAGCATCTCGAATATAGGCCTACTTTGATGTTCCAGGTTTATACAATCAGTCTGCTCGGGAATAACTAATGACGTGGTCAGAATATTAAATTAAATTAAATTTTATTTGTTCGCAGCCAATCAGAAACTTTTTCCAATTCCCACTTCATTTTTTACAAAACGATCGCGCGTTTAAATCAAAGCGCAATATAATCAGCAAAGAAGAGAGCGAAATATGTCCTATGTATTGCAAATAATATTAATTCATAATGGTAGAGGACCTAAATTTCTTTATGTTGCTTGAAGCGTTACAATCGTGCAAGGTTTGTCAAATGCATGTATGTGAATAATAATATCAACCTATTCAAATGTCAGGATTTCCCCTCCACCTATGCTGTTGATATAAGTCATACGTCGTTCAGCTATATAACGGTTGTTTTGCAAGATGTCACTTAAAATAGGCTTGGCTATCTTGCAATCTATTATGTTCTGAATTTTATGACAAGATCCACGCACGCATGCACATTGCACACACACATGCAAACACACGCACACACACATGCAAACACACACACACACATGCAAACACACGCACACACACACACATGCAAACACACACACACATGCAAACACACACACACACACACACACACACAAACACACACACACACACACACACGCATGCAAACACACGCACAAGCACGCACTCACACATATACGTTTATATTGTTGGCATTGAAAGGGCACGTCATAAGGCTCATCTTCAACGTTTCGAATCGCCCAACACTTTTGCGCTACCTGATATTAAAATTATTTTTAATCGTTATTTTATCGTATGTCTTTAATGAAAATGTCCAGTTGTATCCAACATAAATTAGCAAAGTTAACGAAGCATCTCTCTCTTCTGTGTCTTCAGATCTCTTCTCAATCTCTTCCATTTCAACACAATACAGTTGTATTACTCCATTTAGTGGAAGCAATGTGGAGTATCGGAGACCATACAGTATGACATTGCAGTAGTCGAGTCTCGTAGGAATAAGGCCGTGTATCACTGTATCAGTGTTTTCAGTAACGCTGAATACAGAGAATCTCCCTTTTATTCGCCGAGATCATACAAAAGTAATAACATACCAGTACATAGCTTCAAATACTTAGTCCAACGTGTCTGACTTCTACAGATTCAACGCTCGTCTACTTTCTCACTCGAACTATTCGAGCAATGAATTATTGAGGCCGTTTGCTTTGTAGTGAACGCGAATTCAACTGTCAATCATTTCTATTATGTGCTATCAGATAGAGTCCGAAGTATAAACTACTGGTCGCGAAGAGCACCTTATGACTGCCATATATCTGGATCATAAATAGTCATTAGTCAATACAGGTGGTGATTGGCATTAATTGTGAATTCTAATATTAGTGTTTTCATTTAATAGTAGTAGTCCAGGCAATCTAGCTCAAATATACCGTCAACCTGGGCAAAATTGCTTCAGAAGCTTTTTAAACGGTTTCCTGCTCAGTTTCCATTGCTGAATAACATATCCAAAATCCCCCAAAATCCGACCACGGGGTCACCCCCAAAAACTGCATTTTATCCAAGATGGCGGCCAATAATGGCGCCAACACAGAAAACAGTATATATAAGGTCATAGGTAAGCTACAATGACAAATGAAGTATCAAACTTAACATTATCAAGGTCAAGGAATCGATTTATCGTAGTGGCAATAGTGTCGGAATGTTACTATCCAAGATGGCGGCCAATATGGCCGCCAAAACCCAAAATATGTATAACTCAGGTCAGAGGTAAGCTACATTAACAAATGAAGTGTCGAATATAATATATTCAAGGTCAAGAAATCGATTTATCGTAGTGGCAATAGTATCGGAATGTTACTAACCAAGATGGCGGCCAATATGGCCGCCAAAACAGAAAAGAAATCCATATATCAGGTCATAGGCTAGCTACAATAACAAATGAAGTGTCAAACTTAACATTATCAAGGTCAAGGAATCAATTTATCATAGTGGCAATAGTGAGGGAATGTTACTATCCAAGATGGCGGCCAATATGGCCGCCAAAACCTAAAATATGTATAAATCAGGTCAGAGGTAAGCTACAATAACAAATGAAGTGTCGAATATAATATATTCAAGGTCAAGAAATCGATTTATCGTAGTAGCAATAGTGTCGGAATGTCACAATCCAAGATGGCGGGCAATATGGCCGCCAACACAAACAAAAATGTATATTTCTTGAAAACTATTTGTAGCGCTCACAACAGCAGAAGCTCATCCTTTAAAGCTTTGATTTTGAAGATCTTTCATGATTTCTTGGATTGAAGCATTCCCGCATTTTTGCCACTTCAATTGTTATTGTGGATTACCTATTCATTTATTTATTTAAGGAATTTGATATTGCGCCCCTTCAAGAGAGCTACTCAGAGGCGCTCCCAGCCCAGCTGTGGCACTAATAATTTAGCAACTTATGAAATGTAATTGCGCTACCCCTAGGCAGTAGACGAATCTCTAATGGGAGACCATTCCAAATGGAAGGTCCAACCATTGAGAAGGCACGGTGCTGCCTAATTGAGGAGCGAGCATGAGGCACTAGAGTTCTCCCCAGCAGAAGATCGGATGACTCGACGAGTCGACGGCCAGCTGTACCCCAGAGCGGACGACAAAGATCACGCAGGTAGGCCGAAGCACAGCCAAGCACAGCACCGCCAGACCAAACAGCAACCCTGTATGGGGCAAGAACCCAGCTGGACCTAGAGGAGCCAAAGACTATACAATTAGTGCGCTCTGACAGGAAGAAGAGAAGCCACTCTAGCGGTTTGTCAGTCAGCCCAAAAGAAGCAGTAAGGCGTTGAAGCCTTAAAGGAGTATATGATGGTGAAGAGAGTCCAAAGCTGAGCTGACTGACATCGAAGATGGTCAAGAGAGAGAGAGATAGAGAGAGATCTGTCCGACATCCATGGCGCCATAGAGGTCAGACAGGAGGCGGTCTAGTAGGGTCTCCATAGAGTGATTCTTCCTAAAGCCAGACTACTTGGAGGCAGCAAACCATTTATATATTGATTAACAATAGCAACAATACATTCCAGAACTTTAGAAAGAAATGTCACATTTGCAATCAGGCGGTAATTTGCTTAATCACTTGAATCCAGCCCATCTCGCTTCAAGACTGGGTACAGGATCGAGCTCGCACGTTTTTGGCGCGGAGGTTAAAATGAGCACTCGTAGATCAGCACTTGTGACCTCGCGAAGAGTCGAAAGACGACCGTTTGTAGGCGGATAGTCCGTCGGGGAAGCAGAGGAGGTTGCCTGACGGATGGAAGAAATCCTGGATGCTAGTTTCTTCATAAACACGTCGACAGTAAAAGGCGGTGGAGTCTGTGACCGTTGACTACCCGACCGTCGGCCATGAAGGTCACTGAAGATTATCCAGAGCTTTTTTGGCTCACCCGATCGTCGGCCGATGACGGTCTCCCAGTATTCCTACACCCTGCTCCGGTAGAAGGATTGCATGTTTCTGACAAAGCGGATCCAGGTGGTCTGATCTTTCGGAGATTGCGTTCGTCTGTAAACCCTTTTTCAGGTGCCGGGCTTGACGCCTAAGGGTTCAGCATTAAATCACGGCGAGAGGGGGCAGTGACGCATATTGACTGAGCATGCTGGGAGAAATGTGTCTAGTGGCTCAGTTATCACAGCCTCGTAGGAGTCAAACAGCTCAGAGACAGTCCGCTTAAAGTTTTCGTCAGTGTCGCTGAGAGGATGATGGTTCCGAAGAGCAGTTCCAAAGGCCCCAGAACCAGACTTGATGAGCTGAGATATACCTATTTTTGTATGTTGGCGGCCATATTGGTCGCCATCTTAAATAGTAGCATTCCGACACTATTGCCACTGCGATAAATCGATTTCTTGACCTTGAAAATATTATATTCGACACTTCATTTGTTATTGTAGCTTACCTCTGACTTGATATATACATATATTTCTGTTTTGCGGCCATATATTGGCCGCCATATTGGCCGCCATCTTGAATAGCAACATTCCGACACCATTGCCACTACGATAAATCGATTCCTTTACCTTGATAATATTAAATTTGACACTTCATTTGTTATTGTAGCTAACCTATGACCTGATATATGGATTTCTTTTCTGTTTTGGCGGCCATATTGGCCGCCATCTTGGATAGTAACATTCCGATACTATTGCCACTACAATAAATCGATTTCTTGACCTTGAATATATTATATTCGACACTTCATTTGATATTATAGCTTACCTCTGACCTGAGTTATACATATTTTGGGTTTTGGCGGCCATATTGGCCGCCATCTTGAATAGTAACATTCCGACACTATTGCCACTATGATAAATCGATTCCTTGACCTTGATAATGTTAAGTTTGATACTTCATTTGTCATTGTAGCTTACCTATGACCTTATATATACTGTTTTCTGTGTTGGCGCCATTATTGGCCGCCATCTTGGATAAAATGCAGTTTTTGGGGGTGACCCCGTGGTCGGATTTTGGGGGATTTTGGATATGTTATTCAGCAATGGAAACTGAGCAGGAAACCGTTTAAAAAGCTTCTGAAGCAATTTTGCCCAGGTCTAACTGTATATTGCCTGGACTATAGCTGTTCAGCATGCATGACAATTTGTCTTTACTCTTACGGCGAATGAAGATGAGCGCTTCTGTAGGGAGAGACTAGGTCTGCCAAATGGTAGGCCTATTGTTAGTCCATACGTAGACCTCGGCCTATGAGTTGGCTCAGATATGACAGGCAACATAAAGCTTACACACTAGGGTGGTTGCATCTCTAATGAAAAATTTTCAACGTCAGTTGTTTACTTTCGCCAACCCGGCATTCCGTGCCAATTGGTTTAGAAGTAATGTAGCCCAAAAATTATCAGGATTGAACAATATCTAGGACTGCCACAACGTCTTTGAAATTTTGACTTTTACAAATAATTTTCGTCATTTCGAGAATAAGTATTTGATTCGCATTTTTGGACCTATTTTTAGTTTTCAACAGAAAAGCTGGATGATTTTACTTAAGCACAACTACAAAATAATTTCTACAATGTTTATGTTATCGTTGATTGTTTATTATTAATTTTTATTGGCATTTTAGTGGTATTTGATCCGTGAGTTCCTGAGACCGATAACCACAAATCTATTCGAACAAGCATAAACAAAAGGGTGCAGTGGAAATAAGCGAAAATTAGAAATTCGAAAAGTAATAGCAACCAAAAGTTGCCTAATGGCATGGATCAAACAACACTGTTCAAAATTTAAAAAAAAATATTAATGTCTTCCGCCCCACCAGAGGGCCAAAATTACGAGACAAAGCGTTTTTCGAGAAAATTGTAGGTTTTCTTGTAAAATATTCTAATTGAAAACTAATTAACTGCCATTCAGTATACCGCTAGAAAGAGCTCTTAAAACTGAATAAAATTATGTGTTAATTTTCAGAATATGCCCATATTTGTAGAAGTTATTAACTTTTTACCATTTCCTCAATAATAATAATAACTCTAATAAATAAATTTAATCACTAATCAGTGTAACCACTAGTAACCAGGCATGCAATAAATGTAATTGTGCTGTAATCTGGACCTACTACAGGCAGTTGAATTTATTCCAGGTTTAAGTGTTCACTTTTCATTTTTGATTACAACTATTATGCTTACTGTTCGAGTGCTCCTATATTTGATAAAGGGTGAAACTTTGATGGTGTTGTGGCAGTCCTAAATATTAAAAATTTTTCATACAACTTTTTGTGTGATGTTTCTGGATGGAATGGAACCAAATGGAACCTTGGCGAATATTAGTTTCACACTTTTATTTTTAAGAACCACCCTATTACACACTTACTAAATTGGACTCACTCTCTAACCACTATCTATTTTACTTTAAAAGCAATAAGTTGTTAACATCCATTATACGGTAACTGTCATTATGAATGAGTAATTTCTGTGGCGCCGGTGTCTTATGCACAAGGCATCAACCGATGGCGCTGCAAGGCCAATGAGTGCAACATATCTGTAAGAAACATATCATATTATTATGTCCATAATAAAATCCTATGGTTCAAATAAAGGCGTCTTCCATATCAACTGCTGCATGTATTGTGTTTTGTGAGCGATATAAATTATGGTCGAGCATAAACGACGTATTCAGCCGAAGTAGCATTGACTGCAATGTCATCTATCAACAGAGACTAATGAAAGGCTTCTTACTTTTACAGCTTTGCTAGATGCAGTGACGGTTCATGGCTTCTTTTCGCCTGTATGCATTGAAGAGATTGTTTACAACGAAACATTTCAGGTTACTCCCTGAGTTACAGCCATCGCCATAGGCGCATACCTTTCTCGACTTATGCTTACTGAGTGTGAAGTAGGCTACCTACAACATTTTACACCGCTTGCATAAAGAGTTGATAAGTTGTTGTCCTGTCTTAAATCACAGAGGTGGATAAAAACGGAAAGATATGATTTTGCTGTATATTATTCACAAATATAAGGCGATCTTCAGGTCCAAGATTAACACCAAGCCTTTCAAATACTTCGAGGCTAAATACGGAATTCGATTCCTGTTTTCTTTGTCCATTAGGCCTAATATAATTTAACTTCGAATAAAATTCCAGCCGTAGCTGATCTTAAATATTCACAGCTCTACCCTTGGTAACGTAGCTGCTGTGTACTACCGTATTGGCCTGTGTTGCCAGTTTTACGCTGACTTCTAGCTTTTGCGATCTTCTTTTTCAGTTATTGATGACGAAGAAATCGCTTTAAATCATATAATCCTGAAGTATGACAGTTTGCACTGAAGAAAATCTTTGCTTTCATTTTGCTAGTTTTTACTTGAAATCAAATTGCAAATGTATATTTACTTGATGTAATTCTCACTCAATCTTATGCATTCAGGTGTCGTTCCTGGAGGTGGATGGGTAGCAATATTTTCAGAAAGGATATTATTATTTGGCTGGAGGCTACTTGAATATGAGTGCAAGGAATTTCAGCTAAACTGACCCGATTTGAGAATTTCATAGGCACCACTTTAGCAGTTGAAGCATCAATTCATGATAGCTTGTAAATGAAGGCGATTGGCAGCACCGTTTTAGGATCGCTCATGACAGTGGCTGATGCCGCCTGGTGTTAATATTGTATTGTATTGTATTCAAACATTTATAAAGCGCCTCTCATAGGGTGAACCATTCAGAGGGGCTCCCAGTGCGCAAGGCCAAAGAGAAGAAAAAGGTTTTGAGAAAAGCAAAGGTGGAAGAGAGGTTACCAGCTAGAATTCGAGAGCGAGTAGATGGAGACAGCGCATTCCAAAGAGAGGGACCAATTGAGGTAAAGGACCGGGACTGAGGCATAGCTGTTCTAGTATGAGGAACTAGAAGCTCAAGTCTGTTTGATGAGCGTAGTGGTCGATGGGAGGAGGCTGAAATATGATTCCTCCTCTTCTGTTTTCCAGTTTTAGCATTCAGAAGACCTACACGCTGAATTAAAACCAGGTTCTTTCAGATTTATAAGATGAGCTTTTCATTGTTTTATACTCTACTACGATGTGATCATTAATAAATCTTAAAATCTCTTGGGATTCTGATATTGAATCATGTAATGCTTAGGTTTAGCTTCTGTGGCGCCAACAGGTTGGTGCAGTCATGCACAGAGACAAACTTGCATATGACACACTTGCATAAACACATAGAGCGGCCACTTGCACATACCAATCCATCATGCGCTGACTGAGCGTCACATAGGCGGAACGAGAGAGACATAGACACACAAAGACAGAGAGCTACAGAGTGATAAAGAACCGAAAAGCGATCCATAGTTCAGCTTTTGTCGTAGGTCACAGTTGCCGATTGAGTAGAGCTCTAGCCTCGTAACGTGGAGAGTAGGAGTTCGAGCTTTCCCTAAGACGGTTACTGTGTAAGGATCTTGAGGAAGTCCTTCACTCAGAATTATTGCTCAGCGCCATCGATTGATGCTTGGTCATTAGACATTGACGATAATGATGATGATGATGATGATGATGATACACCACCCCGCCCACTCATTAGATATCGACGTTTAAAATGACTAATGTATAAAATGAATAAGCATATTGTATTGTATTTGATCATTTATAAAGCGCTTTTCATAGCTATAAACCTTTCAGAAGCGCTCCCAGTGCGAGTTACTCCGCGAAAAAAGGAAGGTTTTAACCCTTGGGAAGTGAGGTGAGGCATTGAAATGTTTGAGGTGAGGTGGGGTATGACATACCCCAATACATATTCTTTACTTGCAAGTCGCAATATCAACTACATAACATTAATTGTGAGCTACACTATAGTTTTGTAACCAATTATCAGCTAAACTGGTGATTATCGGGAACAAATAACTGTTTTCAACCATAATTGAAATGGCCAGCGTGTTAGACCTCAAAATCAAAGCGGTCCTCTGCAATGGCTTCTTCGTAGCCCTTGAAACATGTAGGCCTAACGTTTGCGAACACGTGACATAATACCCGTAATAACTGATCAAATGTTTCATCGATGCAAAACTATAATTATATCTTATATCTCCAATATCTTCTGATATCGCCACTTTTTTCTGCACTAAGCCGTTACTTTTTTTAATTCATTAAAATCAGCACGTATACGAAGAATTATAATTTCACCTGTATATGCCACAAAATAAAAAAGATCTGCATTCAAAAGTACCTTAAGTTGTCCTAAAGTATCTGTAATTCACATTCGCTAAGGCAGACAAAAATAATCCAAGTTGGTTCCATTTCTCCGTAGAAAACGCAAGGTAGAATAGCTATGGGGTGTGTCATACACCACCTCGCCTCCAAAGGGTTAAGGTGAGAGAAAGAGATGCTACCAGAGAGTATTGCAGAGTGTAGAGAAGGAGGAAGCTTATACCATAGCGAGGGACATATGCAGGCAGAGGATCTGGATTGAGCTACTGTGGTCCTAACACGGGGAACGAAAAGGTCAAGCCTGTCAAAGGATCTGAGAGGACGCTTGGACGTGGCAGAAAGAGGGCGGAGAAGTTGATGACAAAGAAATTTTGGAGCAAGACCCAGTTGAGATTTGAGCATGAGAATGAGAACTTTAAATCGGATGCGCACAGAGAGAGGAAGCCAATGAAGTTGTTCAGCTATAAATGTAGAGATGTGAGAGAATCGAGGGAGGCGAGCGAGTCTATAAGTCTGGCAGCAACATTCAGCACAGACTGAAGAGGAGATAGACGAACCTTGGGTAAGCCAACAAGGAGAGAATTGCAATAGTCAATTTGAGAACAGACAAGAGCATGGACAATCGAGATAAAGGTAGAGGAAGAAACAGATCTGCTAATTGCCCTGAGATGCCTAAGTTGGAAGTAGGAGGCGCGGGTAAGGTTAGATACGTGTTCAGTGAAGGTGAAAAAGCTATATAGGGTGACACCCTAGTCACGGACGAGAATGTGAAATGCGAAAACTATTCAGTGTTCGGGCTTTGGTCGTGGCCATGCCGATACGACACTAGAGCCACTCTGCTCAGCTCAGCTGCGCTCTTACCAATAGCGGAACATCCTTCTACGCTTCCTTCTACATGATACTTTCCTACTACGCTGTAAATGTATTTTAATTTATTGTAATTTGTAAATTATACTTTAACAATCGTAGGATACAAAGAAACGTTTTCATTGGAAAAGAACGTGTCAGAAGCAATTTCTGAAAGAAGAAACACAATTTCTTATAGTGCGGCTTTAGCGACATTCCGAGCAGGTGCGATATTCCCGATTAGTTTGTGCACAGATAAAAAAATGCTATAAGTCAACTTGGCTCGAGACTAAATTCACAAAATCATATTCATTGTATTGCGCATGATTTTATGTACATGTATATAATATTGTGTTCATTATAGACAAGTATATGTAGGCATAAAGTAATACATATGCACTATGTATATTTGTTGGTGACATATAAATGCAGTGATGTGTATCGGCCAAATGCAGATGCGCATTGGCTTCTGCATTGTCGTGTAGATATAATATTATATAAATCACCGCCTTGGTCTGTGTGTACATTTTGTACAACCATTTATTTATATCAGGCTCTGAGTTATTTATTACACTCGAGATCTGAGGTTGACTGTAGTGTATGCCTCTGACAAGAGCCTCAGCTATAAGAAGAATAAGAGAAGACTTGAGTTGACACCATCAGGCGCATTCGGAGGCCACACCTTGTAAGCGGCAACAATTTCGTCCTTCTACGATTAATTGAAGTCGAGCAGTGGACCGTGGATGAAGACAGACCAAGACTCATTTGCAGAACTTCTCTGTCAACAACAAAATGACGGGTGGGTGTTACACAAAGCTGTCTTATTCTTTGTGCAAAACCAACTAGGCGTTCACTTCGACTGTCGCAGTAGAAATAAAAGTAAATTCAATGCAGAGACGCCCTTCTCAACTTCCTCCAAACAACAAGACGTTCTTTACGCCCATAAGAATTCCACTCATCTAAAGGCAACCAGCGTTACACGTTTATCACTTATACATAGGCTACCATTCAATCGCAGACGTGCAAATACTCGATATAAATTATAGCAAAGCAATAATTTATCTGTGAACATCAAAGTCAATGCAGAAGAATGACTGGCCGACCGGATCCTTGCGAGCAATATGTCACTCTAGCCATAAACCGATGTATAAACACCCAGGAGCTGACTTGGTAGAGATTCAGTTTAGTCGGTGGTTCAGTTCATGCCCGAGTGTTACCATGAAGATGGTCCTTCTCTCTTGATTATACTCTAGAGCTATTTAATATCTCTAAGGATAGAGAAAGAGAAGGAGTGAAGCAATCATGGTATCCGGGAGATGTATCTGATCATCAGAACAGAGCTGAAGACGACGGAAAAGATTTTCGTGTAATGCCTTAGTTAATTGAATTCAATTGGTTGCGTCTTGTTCGTTTACCGAAGCGTCTGAATATGCAAAAGAATGCCTCTTGCAATAGGCTATGACTGTGTGCCTCAGTTGCTCGGTGAATTGTTTTAGCCTTTTACGAACTAACAACTTCAGATTATTGTGTTTTTAGACGGGAACTTATTGACAATTAGGCCTATTGGCTTCTGTTTAATCCGTCAACAAACTCCTTCCGTCTTATTTTTGGTCTCATTCGTTAATTCTTTCGTCTCTTGTGTTTGTAGAGTGAAAGATATTTCGACGAGGAAACTGATCACAGCATAAACTACTCTGCTTAGTATGGCCGACCGTAGCAGAAATTTATTATTAACAGTATCAACTGTTTTGGTTATAATTTCTTTCGGAAAAGGTACGTACAGTTAACCTATTGTAAACATCAAAAGGCACTTTAAAATTATCGGCTTGTTTAGTTTGCTAATTAGGGCCTATAAACAACACGACTGCTAACCCGACGTGTTTCTATTAAAGCTGCCATTGTCTGAGGTCTGAGATTACTTAGTTTAACTAACTGCAACTGAAACCATGCAAGTAAAACTCAATAATTATGTCGCATCATGAATCGTGTTGAACGTAAGGAAAAATACAGTTAGCCCCAATCGCTATATTGTTACACGCTGCTTTCCGCATAAGTTATCAGAAGCAATTGGTCCAGAAGCTTTAGGGATCCCGAGTGGCCGTGTGGGTTGGTAGCCCACTCTCCGCGCCGGCGCCCCGGGTTCGATTCCCGGTCGGTCGGTTAATCAGAGATTAATTTCTCGGGTGGCTCGGTCGCATTATAAACGTGGAGTACAATTATACATACAATACAATACAACACAAAATACAACTGGGGCGCGGTGGTGTAGGGGTTTGTTCGGTGCCTTGCAGCCGAAGGGTTGCGGGTTCAAAAACAACCTCAAAGTCGCCGCGTAGGGACCCTGGGCAAGTCCTTCACTCGCAATTGCTCATGCGCTTCGGCGTGAAACTCCGACTCAGCGTCCGCGCAGTAGTCGGGAGCGCCTCTGAATGGGCAATCTGGTAGGGGCGCTATAACAAGTGTTCAAATACAATACAATACAATACAATAAAGGATATAGGCTAATTATGTCGACTGAATCAAACAGATGTCAGTTGCAATTATGAAATATCCTTTGCTTGCGAAAAATGTAAAATCAAAATATAAAAGTAACAGACTTTCAAGAATTACAAGAAATATGGACAAAATAACTTTAAGATTTGTATCACTGGTTACTGCATGCAGAAACAACAAGCATTTAGATTTATCCAAAAAAATTAAGGGACCAAAAAATTACAGGAAACAATATTGATCATGGAGACAATTTCACGTTTGAAAAGAAATTATTTAGCTTCGGATTATATTGCAGAAATGTCAAGAGTAGGTCTACAGAAAACACCAACGCAGAAAGAAGTTTTGCACAGTCCTTAAATTTCAAAAACACTGGTTGAAAAATCCTTCAAAGTGTTTGTTATAATAGTAAAATTGGCAGATAAATGTTGTTCGATAAATGTCTTTAATTCATTAAACTTATCATCATCAGTAGCAACAGCATCACAATCATCATCATCATCGTCGTCGTCGTCATCATCATCATCAACATCATGATATTCATCATCATCATCAGGCCACCACCACCACCATCATCATCATCATAATCATCATAATCGTTATCAAATTCGTGATAATCATGCCACTGGGATAGTCGGCATTTCTCGTTTATTTATTATAGAATCAATTTCATTTATATAATACTTGTTCGCAGAAAACGCCGGATTTAGATTGTAGATCCTAGGCTCTGCATCTTTTAACACAGAATTTGTTTTCTCGTGCAGTTGCATGCCAGCAATGTCTGAATCCCCCCGAAAATATCGTCGTACAGGAGGGAGCACTGAATACGCTAATACCCTGCGGACTTCCACCTAGCGACGAGAGGTGGGCGGTTAGACCAACTTCAAACGCAGGAAGGGAGAATGAAATCACCAATTTCACAAGCAGTGTTACTCCAACATTAACTGGACTCTACGATATTAACCAATCCGGTCTAATTATACGCAACGCTACAATAGATCCAACAGGT
The DNA here is from genome assembly GCA_020284085.1 of Aporrectodea caliginosa. Lineage (NCBI taxonomy): Eukaryota > Metazoa > Annelida > Clitellata > Crassiclitellata > Lumbricidae > Aporrectodea > Aporrectodea caliginosa. The sequence goes on along the minus strand of JACEVL010000456.1, from coordinate 445,071 downwards.
GGTCCAATATCCACTGCTGGAATATACTATGTGTACTTTGCTGACGGCAACAAGGCTGCTCTCAAGCTAGTTGTTATACGTGAGTAAACGAATTTTTTTAATCCGCTTCAATTAAGAATCAGATGACAATGCATTAAAATTGGAATATAACACGAAGTATGAGGTCGGTAACAATGCTGATTATTCTGATCTTAATTTTAAAATCAATGTCACTGTGAAGATGTTCACAGTAATTTCTAATTAACTGCAGAGCGCAACTGAACCGTGTGATTTATAGGATGCAACTGAAAAATGTGGGTCGTGTGTATAATACACTCGACCCACATTTTTAAATTCAAAAATGCCACCGATACATTGGGTAGATAGGCCACCGATACAATGGGTAAATAGACCACCGATGCATTGGGTGGAGAGGCCAACTAAAAATTGCAAATCTTGGGATCGAAATGACACAAGCACTGAGGAGAACCATTAAATGCAAGGAGATATACCAAAAATGTTGGTCAGAAAACCGAAAAGCAAGCGGAGATCTAGTATTTTACATTATTATTATTATTATTATTATTATTATTATTATTATTATTATTATTATTATTATTATTATTATTATTATTATTATTATTATTATTATTATTAAATAAATAAATTTGTAACGCGCGCAAGGTCACACCGAAATGTGAATATGAGGCGAGAAAGATAATCAGATGACCTGGTTGAATAATTAGACTATACAGTATGTCTGAGGAATGAGAACTGATTTTAAATATTGTGGTTGACCAGTGTATGATTCTTTAGGAACTATGAACTCACATTTGAAATAATATCATTGCTGTCCTGAAAGCCAATGCAAGGTTTAGTTGTAGGGGTTGTAGGCATAGCTTTGGACGTGTAATTTACTGCTCTAGCCAAAGAATAATGAACTCTTTGCAGCTTCTACATAGGCGGCGCACAGATGAATAATAAGATCTATTGTCAAAAAGTGTGAAGTTGAGTACCATATGCGAGAATGAAAACCTAGCGAGTGATTGTTTAGTCATAGTATACAATGTCAACGAACGAGGACAAAAGACAGAGACCCAGTGAGACGGAAGCAGCATGTCAACAAAGGACTAGAGGAACAATTACCATTCAGATAATTTTATATTGATTGGGGAAGGTAATGAATCGATGATGAATTAAAATCAACGAGTGACTGGCTTATGGAAAACAAACTCTCACTAAATCTCTCCAATACCAACTTTGTTTGGGACCAACAAAACAAATTCCAAGTAAAAACAGTGACGTCATCATAGATGACAAAACTATTCCTCAGGTTGACATGACCAAGTTCCTTGGAGTCCACATTGACCAGCGTCCAGCACCATAATTACACTTACTTATTTACTTACCTAAAATGGAAGGTACATAAAATATTATTGAAGAAATTACTAAAAAGAACTAACTAAAAGCATACTAATACTAATCTAGTCTAAATCTAATCTAATCTAATCTGAACATTTGTAAAGAGCTTCTCACAGCAGAGCTATTCAGAAGCGCTCTCAGCGTGACAGGCCCGAGAAAAGAGAAAGGTCTTTAAGCAGCGGAGAGATGCCAGTGAAATCCCTCCAGAATCCTGCTACGAATTGCAGGGGAAGGTCATTCCATATTGATGGACCCACTACAGCGAAAGCCCGATGCTGGGTTAATGAGGTTCGCGACCGAGGTACGAAAAGATCAAGCCGGTCAGCAGAACGAAGAGGGCGAGAAGAACGTGCAGATAGTGGCTTACACATTAAGTCACAAAGGTACCTAGGAGCCAAGCCCTGCTGGGACTTAGTAACTAGGAGCAGGATCTTGTACTTGATTCTAGCCGAGAGAGGGAGCCAGTGAAGATCATTAGTCATGTATGTGGAGATGTGAGAGTACCGAGGAAGACGTGCAATAAGTCTGGCTGCAGCGTTTAAGACAGATTGCACAGAGGACAGGCGAACCTTAGGAAGCCCAATTAGTACAGAGTTACAATAATCAATGCGTGAGGAGACAAAGGCATGAACCATGGTTGTAAACACTTTGGAGGACACCGATCTTCTAATGGCTCTAAGTCGTCTCAGTTGGTAGTAACAAGAGCGGGTCAGGAGAGATAGGTGGCCAGTAAATGTCAAAGCGCTATCAAGTGTGACACCCAGGTCACGAACACGGGAGGAACTATACTATATCGAATCTCCTACCTAATTCGCTCTTACATGCTAGTTGGCTTATACTTTACACTTATCTATCCTTACCTTACTTAATGCAACATAATCTGGGCCTCTGCTTACAGCACCCACTTAAATAAATTAATAGCACCAAAACGAGCCATAAGGATCGTAGTCAGGTCTCCTTTTAATTCTCATACTCGACCTCTGTTCCTAGAGCTCAACTTTTCAAGCATCACACAAATCAATTTTATGTAACTTGTGAATTCATGTATAAATATCACAATAACCTTCTATTTCCTTCTTTCCAATCTTACTTTCGTACCATCCTCCACACTATTGATACAAGAAGTAAACATGACTATAATAGAAGTAGGCTATTCTGCCTATAGGACAAATATTCGCAAGGGCCCGTTTTTGTGGAATAGCATACCCCAAAGTATCCGTGACTCTCCCTCCCTAACTCCGCCACTGTTTGCATTCTGACAGTGTCAGTCCCAAGCCTAGATAAAGGAGGCGGGCGACGCTAATGATCTTTGTTATCACACAGTGTCGTTAAACTGAAACTACTACTACTCTCCCCCTTTGTGCACTTTAAGTATCTACTGCGTGTACACACACTGGAGCATGTATCATAGTTTTTAGCTATGCATGTATTGTAGTTCTTAGTTAAGATGTAATCATAGTCTATTATGTGTATAATGTGTTAAACATCAATAGAAATAAAAATAGTATTAACATAAAAGTTGAAAGGCCCATACTCTTGCTGGTTGAATGTTGGAATCTATCATATACAATAGGCTTGCTATAACAAATAGGCCACTTCCTAGTGGGACTTGTCCCTTCTGTGTGCCTGCGCCCTGCGGCTCCCTACTCATTCTGAGAATCAATAACAACACCAAACTTACAATGGTAAACGTTGTACTGATCACACTGCTTAACTGTTGTTTTTCTCGTCTCTTTTCTCATGTAACAGTACGAGATGCATTCTGTACTATGTATTGTTATGCTGCTGTTGGAAGCAATATATTGAATTGGACTGACTAAATTGAATTGAATTGAATACCAGTTGAAAATTTCCAGAAGCAAAATTTTAAAAGTTGAAACTGAAAAAGTTGTTAAAGTCAAGAGAAGGTCGAAAGATGTAGCGTCTCTATTGTCGGATGTTCTAGACTTAACGCTACCTAATACAACTCAACACTGTGCATAGAACGTTTACCTTTATTAATCATAATACACTAAGCTACAGATTACACAATGCTAGGTGAGCAGCAGCCACACTCGTATATTTAACCGGTCGCTAACTCAGCTCCGCAAAACACTGGTTTTATACCCCGGCAAGATAACCCCTTGCCTGCACACACCACTCAGGCTACCAACTCTGCTTGCCAACCGCTGTCACTGCACACACACCTAGGCTGATACTACACACCTACATACTACACTACATGCCCCCCTAAGTGAATGACCGTGCCGCGGTCATTGATATATATCATAAACATCATAAACATCATAAAACGACAACTTAGCGTAACTATAACGATGCAGATACAGTAATAAACAAAAAACCACGACATACATATGCTAACCAATATCAAGTCCAACTCATAAAAATGTCAAATAAGCAAAAGCAAGCAAACTATAATAAAATGCAATGTAACTCAAAATCCATTAGTTCAACCAAAACATTAACTAGATAAAGACTGAATATCAACCAACTCAATGCTAGGTGAATACGGAACAGGAGAAGAATCAGCTGATACATCCAAAGCCAAAGGAACAGTGAATTCAGCACTGGATATAAAAAGTTTCACGTAGTAACGCTTATGAATTCCAATTATATGACGCAATCTCCCAGCTGTGGAGCAGGAAATTCTTAATGACTGCGGCAATACAACACGAATCTGCGAATGTTTATGTAACACAGCTACTTGCCAATCAAAGAGTAAACTAGACCATAAACAATGACGCTGAAGACGAACCTGCGATATAGCACTTAAAGCCATGATCTCGTAGTCATTAACAGCAAAGTGAAGTCTATGCCAAGGAAGAACCACCGTGTTAGTTGCGTTTCCTATATGAATAGCCAAAAAAACAGCCTGTGGACTGGTAGATGTCACACAGCACTTGCACCGTTTACGAAAAACCCCAACCAACAAAATGAGAACCAATAAACTAATCACCACAATCTGAAACCACTGAAAATCCGAAAAACCTGTACTAATCGTGGACACAGGAGTCAAAACACTGGATGATGGAGAAAATATCCATACTGACGGAACCGATTGAGCTGGAATCACACGAGGCAACGACAAAACAATAACAGACAACCGATGTACCTTTACCACTAGATAAATTGTTACTATGATAAGTAAACCAATCAAAGCAGAACCCACAGGCAAAATAAAAGACGAATAAGCTACCAATATTGGGCTACCGAAAGTATCAAGTTGATCGCGAATCACCTCGTCTTGAGACTTAAATAAAACCTGACCTGCCTTAACAGATGTCATAGCACTAGAAAAATCCTCTGTTAAACGCTGATCAATCAAATTGTCAGACGAATTTGTACCACTGACGAAAGTAGGTAACAGAAGCGTAAGCTGTTCTGCTAACGTACTATCGGCATGTAAATGATCCCAATCCGATTGAGAAAAGAATTCCTGAATCACAGCCAGATTGAACGTATGAACAACAGTAAATGATTCATTAAAAAGAACGTGCTCAGAATACGATGCAGGAAAAAAATAACCATTAGTCATCAATGTGCATGCATTCGGTATAAGAATGACACAAGAAATACACGCTGAAATAAGTTTAGGCTGAGCCAACGGGCAAATCAACGTAAGATCAGACACACTATTTTCAATGGCCAACGTGTCAGGCAACAAATACACAAACGAAGTAGGACGGTTATTTAGCAGGAGAAATTTGCAAAAGAGTTGAACAGAAGGTATATCATTTTTATACAAAACCAAGATACAAGACTTCGGATCAGTGGTTAACCTAATGTCTTCCTTGAGAATAATACGAAACTCGCCAGCAACTTGTAGTGAAGGAAGATCATTCCAGACCGAAAAAGTCTGGTTATCCGAAGTAACAGCGAAATATCGAGGCATTTGATCAAGAAGAGACGCGTGCTGATTATTAGCCCCAATCGATTTTGGCACAACTGTAACCGTAAACAAATGTAGAGGATAAGGTAAAGTCGTAATCGGAATTTTAAGTGTTATATACAGTATATTGCTTTTGTAGACCGTCAGATGAGTATTAGCTCTATAGAAGTAAGACGGATCCTGAACCAGAAGTCTGACAGGTATTTTCAAGGTCTTCAGATGTCGAGTTAATTGAACTAAGACACGACGAATATCTGATTCGTGTAACAATGTGGCCTCTAGTCTACCAGCCATCAGGGACTCAATGGACAGGAGCAGAGTCTGTAAATCCATCTCAAGACAAGTGAAATTGTATAAAGTTTCAGCCATATAGAATGACAGCTGTAAAGAAGTCCTAAAATCCATTTTAAGAGCACGGGTCATGTCGGACAAAGTTTTATCCTGATCCGCAACCCGGGCACGAATAGAATCTAGCCGCTGATTCGTTATACTAGTAGCGCTAGCCAAGTTGGAAATGTCGGCTTCGAACTGACCCAAAATACGCTGATTACTCTCCAAAACAGTTTTAACACGCTCCTGAACAACTCGAATATCAGAATCACGTGCAATTCCAAATAAGGAATGTGCCACGTCACCGATGAAATCAACAAACCCACGTCTACTCACACGTGGTTTCTTACGCCCAAAACGATCACGCCTCAGTACATTATGAATACGTGTCACTAAGGTATTAATCTGAACTTCAGCTCTTTGATGCAACTGATGTATATCTGAAAACGTGTTTAAATAATCAGAACAATTACCGTTAAGTGGCGTATTGCGAAACTGACAATTCAACGCAGTCTTGTTCTGATAAGGTGGTAACGATTTAACAACAGGTAAAGCAATATCAAAAGTATGAATCCACACGTCAGTACCAACTTCCAACACCCCTTTATAATGAAAGTAGACGCCGTAAGCTCCTCTGCTGACAACGTAATCCGACGACGCTGGACAGCAGAGCACCGATAAGAAGGTGAATAACAGGAAAATCCAGCCTATAAATAAGAACAAATTATATCTCGATACGAAAGTAAAGGACAATTATGAATATGCAACAATGACAAATATATATATCGAAGCAAGCAACGATCACGCAATACAACTAAATACACTAAAAGTGACTAACAAAACACCTTATACTTAAATAACGCCCACAACCATTGCCAAGGTCATAATACCGAAAACGAAAGTATAGATGACTTGAACTCTCAGTCGCTGCGTTGCGGCTAACCCACCACATGTGCACAACTCAGGATACTATCAACAATAAAAGCCAAATGATGGTGATGAATTAAAATATAAAATCACGACATTATAGTCGATTTAATTAGTGCTGAATTTATCTAAAGTGATAAATATACCAATAAGATGACTGGCCAGTCGGAACGAAACATACTCGTAAAAAGAAAAGCACATTAATAATAACCTCTCTTGTAACCACAGCATGTAAGCACCACATATCATACACAATGGCTGAATCAAAGCACAAGAGGAAGTTATATAGTCTCCGGACGTAATAATAAGTCATTCCAAGGAGAACTATCATCCTAGCAAAATCATAGAGTAACCCTGGCTTATAGTATCCAACCACACTAATCATTGATCCCTTCATGAACGGACGTAAGTTGCTCAGCTTGAAATCTGACAGGAGTCGGACGTTTACGAATTTTCCCTGTCATAGTTCGTTTAATGTGAAACTGGCGTTTCAAAAAGTCACTCACATCACCTTCAGGTATCCATTCTGGTCGCACAGACTTATCTTTATATACCACACGATAATACCTTTGCTTGTTGATCAATTTCATACCACTTAACAAATCAGCTTCAAGCCAAGGCTGAGGTAATGGATCACCGATAGGCATCGTGCCAGACGAATCCTGCAACAAATCATTATCAGTAATCGGAACAGTTGGAGGAGACTCCGACGGAATGGCATCCTGTTCCATAAAATCACGGCGATCAACGTAAGGTCGTAATCTATCAGCGTTCACTGGGTGTCGTACAGGCTTGTTCGTCTGTACATTACGTAATAGATAAGTGAAAGACCCGGTCTTGGAAGTTATATAAAAAGGTCCTGTAAACTTATTATACAATTTAGCCTTCTTTCCGACTGGCGTGACAGGGTTAAATAACCATACAAGATCACCAATAGCGTAAGTAGGTAAGGTAGTGGTACGGTCATAATTCCTTTTGTTACGCGCCTGTAACTGAAGCGTACCTTCGATTGCGTCTTGCCTAGCCATTTCGAGAGCCCTTGCAATGCGTTTAACGTATTCGCTGGTGACGTGCTCTTCATCCGCCACACCCAATTGTCGATCAACCGAAAAATTTAAGTCCCTCCCAAAGAGAAGGAAAGCCGGGCTATGGCCAAGATGAGCATTCGTAGTAGCACGAATTGAATACAAAATCGCAGGAATGTAATCTGTCCAATCCTCTTCATTAGTGCAATGAAGTCGTAACATCTTCCAAATAGATTTATTGATCACTTCACAAGCCCCATTACAACGCGGGTTATAGCTAGCTGTATATATGCGTTGAACACCGAATAGTGTAGAAAGTTCAGAAACAATGGTACTCAAGAAATTTGGGCCCCTATCCGAAAGTAACGTATGTGGACCGCCATATCTACTAAATATCTCTCGATACAAAGCTTCCGCAATCGTTCTCGCAGTTTGATCTTTCAACATAATGGCCTCCGGCCAACGAGTAAGAGATTCAACGCAAAGAAGAATATACTTGTACCCATCTCTGCTTCTAGGAAGTTGAAGAATGTCCATATGCCAACGACCAAATATTTGCTTTATTGGCAAAGACGTAAGTGGTGGTTTATTCAGCGGAAGAGGAAACTTGCATTCCTGACACTTTAAACACGAAATTATATGTCTTGACACAGCGGTATGCATTCCCTTCCAAAAATATTTACGTCTGATCGATAAGTAACAGCGATGAAAACCCGGATGGCAACAGTCATCGTGATAACTCTCAAGTATACGCTGACGCAACTTCCTAGGAACGACGAGTTGATTAATGTACGTTCGACTAGGTCCTCTAGATCGAGGTTGATAGTAATGAAACAACAAGCCATCACACAAAGCATACTCAGTACTCTCAATCACGATTTTCCTAGCATCCTGATCATTGCCTGGAAGTTCCCCGAACTCCAAATAACGAATCATAGGACCACAATCCGAACATGTAATCTGTTCATGAGCTGTTTGGCGCAAAATGTCCTCCTCCGTCAGGTCAGCAGGTGTAATTAAATCCTCCTCAACGATGATGTTCAACTGCACCGGTGTAACCCCAACAACTATCGGAGCCAAAATTTTATCTTCCATGTCATCCGATTCATCAGCTTGCACTGGATAATGACGACGAGATAAAGAATCCGCATTACTGTTATTTTTACCTTGTTTATACTCAATCGTAAAATCATACTGTTGCAACAACAACGACCAACGGAGTAACCTGCCAGAACTACTGGTTTTCAAGGACTGCAAATATTTTAAACTTAGATGATCAGTATAGACAGTAAATCGAGTGTTAGCCAGATAACAATGGAACTGTTTAATGGCACAGACCATTGCTAACATTTCCAATTCACTTACAGAATAAGCTCGTTCACTAGAGGTCAAACTACGTCCTCCATACGCAATAGGACGTTCTCTGCCACTCCCATCTTCTTGAGCCAAGACGAAACCAATAGCCTGAGAACTCGCGTCGCAATTGATGATAAATGGCATTTGCATATCCGGATAAATCAACACAGGAGCAGTAGCTAAAGCTTCTTTAAGCTGCGTGAAAGCCAGCTCACAATGATCATCCCAAACGAACTCTAGATCTTTTCTTAATAATCGATGAAGAGGACTGGCAATTATCGAAAAGTTAGTAATAAATTTTCGATAATAGGATGCGAGACCGAGGAAACTACGAATTGCCTTAGGACACGTAGGACGCGGATAAGATTGAATAACCTCGATCTTTGAGTTATCAACAGAAACGCCCTCTGGGCCCAATACATGCCCCAAATACAAGATCTTATCCAGACCGAATTTACATTTCTGTGGATTCAACTTCAAGTTAGCATCCTTAAGACGGTTAAACACCTCCTGAAGATGGACAAGGTGCAAATCAAATGATTTGCTGTATATCAGAATATCGTCTAAATATACAAGGACATTTTTGAAGTGCAAATTTTGGAACACCCTAGCCATTAGGAGCTGGAAAAACGAAGGTAAGTTTTTCAACCCAAAGGGAGAGGTACGAAATTGAAATTGGCCTTCGTGAGTCACGAAAGAACTCTTTTCTTTAGTGTCTGGATGCAACGGAAGTTGATGATATCCGCTTCTTAAGTCCAATAGACTGAAATATTTTGGCCTACCCTCTGCCATAGCATCGAATACATCATTGAGTTGAGGAAGAGGAAAACTGATTGACTTAGTTACTGCATTCAACTTTCGATAGTCGACACAAAACCTTATTTGTCCGGACTTTTTCCTAACAAGGACGACGGGACTGCTCCAACAACTTGAACTAGGTTCAACAATCCCAGCGTCCAACATCTGTTTCGTCTGCCTTGCGATTTCAGCTTTTGCTGCAATAGAATGCCTATAGGCCCTCTGATGCACTGGAGTAGCATCGCCTGTGATAATCGAATGCTGGACATAATCAGTTCTACCCAAGTCTGCCAGAGATTGTGAAAATGCGCTCGTATTCCTCTGTAAAAAATCTTTCAACTTTGCATTCTCATCATCCGACAAATGATCAGAATGATAATTAATCTTCAAATCCTGCAACGATGTAGATTGTACAGGGCATTCAGGACAACAAAAATCATTACATTTAGCATCATTACATTTAGCATCAGGGCGAGATGCATCCGAAGATTGTTTCGTGCCAAACAAATTACTTTTAGCATCCCGATGAAGATTTTCCGATGATAGTTTGGTGCCAGCCGCCTTATCTGAATTTAGATCCAAGGTTCCCAAATCCGATAATTTGGAAACATCTGTTTCACGTTGCACCATCATGTCGTCTAATTGCTCTGCACTGTTTTGAGCGGAATGTCTGGTGATTGTATGATCATCATCATCATCATCAGTAAACGCTGCCAAAACATTAGAGGTTACAGGTTCAATGGATGCTAATGGCTTGTGGCGTGACAACCATAATACATGATTTGTAGGATTGAGAATTTTACAAACAGCTGTCCGGCCTGAAGAATCAATTATGCTCCGTGCGCAAATAAATTTACGTTTCGTGACATGCTGCAATGGTTCAATAATTGAAACGTGCGATGAACAGTTAGTAGGGAGCAAAATTGGAACAAGGGTTTCAGAGAGAGGAGGAAGAACAGTAGCATGCAATGTAAAAACTGTTGGCAATCGAACATTTACAGTTGACAACCGTGTAGACGTTAAATTATCAAAAAAACGTACTACATTCTCCTCAAAATCCACTTTCGCACGACCAGCTTGTAAGAAATCCAACCCCAGAATTAAATTAAAACCCACCTCAGGCAATATCAAAACTTCACAAGGCAAACCCAAACCTGATATGTTAATAGTCATGACCGCTTTCCCCAAAACCTTCACCGAACGATTATCAGCCAAAAACACATTTTTACTATCCCCTTCCTTCAACGGAAGCATAGGAAGTTTCAACTTCTTTAAAAAGTCAACACTCATACAACTCACAGAAGCACCAGAGTCCAACAGACACCTAACTGTCAAATTCTTAATTTGCACACAAATGGTATTTTTATGCAATGGCACCTTATCAGTTTGAGCACAGACGCCTTCCGTCGACGGGCCACGACGGTAGGCGCGTTCCTATTTTTGATTAGAGTAGCGTCCCCTAGCGGAACGACAGACTGACCGTAAGTGACCACGCTTCCCGCAACTGAAACAAGTGACCCCCTTTCCCCGGCAAAAACCAGTAACAGAATGAAAACCCCCGCAATTACCACAAGTGGACTTGGAAGGTGTTCGCCAGTAGGAAGATTGTTGTGGTCGATCCTGATTGTTAGATGGTCGATACTGTGTGTCAGCTGGTTGATACTGCCGTGGCGGAATCGGTTGCTGGACAGTGTAGCCCCGGTTGTCTCGGTTGTCCGAACGTTGTGACGCATAGAACTGCGTCTGCCGATGGTCTTGAGGCGACGAAGATGAAGCATAGACGTCGTGACGCGTATCAGACGATGATGGAGGAGTCGATTGGTCCATAAAAGTGACATGGCGAGACGAAGGGGATGGCGATGACGATCTTCGGTGAGCACTGACAGCAGCTACATTCGTGAGTTGTAGCTGTTTCAACTCCTCCTTTATGGCAGTCAATTCCAGGACAGTCTGGCGAAGATTGTCGGCAGTGTCACCCCGATCATCCTGGGATAGTTCCGCCAGCCGACCCCATTTCTGAATTTCCTCAATAGTAGTCGGATCATGTTGAAGCACCAGTTGACGTATGTGTGCCCGAAGACCGTTCAAAGCGACGAGGAACGTCTGATCCACCCCAATTTCGAGCTTTCCGGCAGCCTGCTGAACTGTAGTCAGAAAATCATCCACAGATTGTTGTGGCGCCTGTTTCAATGTCCACAGCTCAGCTGACCGTTTCCATGCTGTCGTTGAATTTGGACCGTACCTTTTAATGAGGGCTTCACGTAACTCCTCATAATCCTCACGTGTCCGTCGGGTTTGCGTATTAAACCACGTTGCACTGCCTTCCTTCAGAAGAAGAGGTAACGCCGAAAGTTTTTGTGCTTGCGTCATTGTCCGAAAAGTGGCCCACAAATCAAAGTTCTTCAAGAATTCAATAATATCGTCCTCAGAACGACCCGTAAAAGCAGAAGGTACCAGCGTATTCGCCATCTCCTCAGAATCAGACTCAAATTCAGAACTGTCAGAACTCTCAGATCCGTCGTGATCAACGAAGACAGATTGGTCCGGCAGCGATGATACTGGCACTGACGACGGAATCACTGGAATCAATGGCGATGAGGCAGGAGTAGTTAAAACGTATGAAGAAGACGGAACCAGTTCAGGAGAAGACGATAGAAATGTTGAAGATGTCTGTTGTGATTTTCCCGATCTAAGGAAGTAGTGACCAGCGGTTGCGTTTTCCGGTGCACTCATGTGTGTTCTTGCTGCTGTCCAGAAGCATACAGATGCGGAGAGGTGTGTCTGCACTGATACCCCGGTTGTCCACCAGTTGTAGCGTCTCTATTGTCGGATGTTCTAGACTTAACGCTACCTAATACAACTCAACACTGTGCATAGAACGTTTACCTTTATTAATCATAATACACTAAGCTACAGATTACACAATGCTAGGTGAGCAGCAGCCACACTCGTATATTTAACCGGTCGCTAACTCAGCTCCGCAAAACACACTGGTTTTATACCCCGGCAAGATAACCCCTTGCCTGCACACACCACTCAGGCTACCAACTCTGCTTGCCAACCGCTGTCACTGCACACACACCTAGGCTGATACTACACACCTACATACTACACTACATATATATGTATATTTATGTATGTATTTATGTATATACCTGTTTTCTGCACATCTCATCGGTCATTTCGGTCGCTGATCAACTTCTCCATCATTTCGACGGATTATTTCGTCTAAAATTAATTCAGAATTTTCTCAGTAAATTCGAACATGTTGAAGTTTTCTAACACCATGCTAGGTTTTATTCGTCGGTTTTGCAAAGGATTTTGTGCGTTTGATGGTATTTTGTTCGCAAGTCGCCTTGGTCCATGTGACTGCATCAGGCCCGTCCTTTTCATGTGCGGTCGAGCTTTGAGCCATAGGGACCGTGTACGGTGCCTGTAGCCGAGTGTTCTCGTCTCGGTGGAGGACGACCGACGCGGGTCATTGGATTGACCTCGACCTTCAGTCGTTTTAATCTATCGACCGAAACTCCACGAATGCCTACTGCGTACTCCTTGTGCCTCTACAAATAGCCGGACGTGCGTCATCTCCTACCACTGATGGCCTGCTCGTCGGTATCATCATCGTGTGTGCGAACTTATAGCGGCTCAATTCTATCGACGCAGCTTGGCTCAGAGTCTGTCAGCATCCATGCCATCTGTCAGTTGTCGATGGGAATTCGTTGGTTGGTTCCACCTGTGTGCGTGGACCCGCCATTAGTGACACTTCCAGCTTACTGTGCATACTTTGCATTATTTTGCTAACTGATGTGATATTTTCGATCGTAATTACATTTATCACCATTATTGGTAGATCTCTTGAAGAGGCGCTATATTAATTCTCAAAATGAATGAACGAATAATACACTAAAGAGAGAAAGACAGACATACAAACAGACAGACAGACTGGAGGCATAATATATATTCAATAAACTAAACGTCTTAAAATTCACATCGTATTTTAATATAGCATTTCTATTCATTGACTTTGTTATAGGTTCCGGTCGGACTGTTCCTTCACTCGGTCAGCGTCTGGCGGAACAAGCATAACATGCACGATCATTTATGCAGATCATCCAGTCTCTCCAATGGATGCGACTATCACCTGCACAGCTGATGGTCAGGTTTATACAGCCACACCCACCAAGACCCTCATCAAGACATATCTGTGGAATTCTACAACAGTCATCACCATCAGTAACAGTTCTGCTGCGACCTACGATTGTCGCGCAACGTTTACTGCACCAGACACTAACAAGACGACCTATCTGGCAGGAAACAAGCCAAATTACACTGAGAACATTACAGGTAAGCGGTGAAGAGTTTTGCAAATTGGCATATGATAGATTTAAAAATATTCAACCCGACAGCCGCATACAAGAAAGGCGCAAATCAAAGCACAGAGAGAGATAATAATATTATAACCCAATAAATAAATATAACAGTGACAATTTAATATGGCGCCGTAACACAGCCATGCCGTTACAAGGGCGCCTCACAGTCAACTAACAGCAGGGTAGGCCTTAGAGAACAAATAAGTCTTGAGTCCAGATTTGAAGGAGTCAATTGTGTTAGCCGCTCGCAGGGCAGGAGGAAGACCGTTCCAGCATCTGGGGCCAGCCGCTGAGAAAGCGCGATCGCCAAAACGGGTTTTCATGAAAAATACGCGAAGATCGCTTTTCTCGAAACAATCCACATCGAAACCCGGAGGCGGAAGAATGCGTCATGTTAAAATTAACAGGCACGACAATTTTAAAACCAAGACTAAGATAATTTGGTTTCATGTACATGAAAATACGACGTACGGAAGAATCTCTTCTTCAGCAAAACAACGGTTTGACCATAAAAGCATTTTTAGCGTCATTGACATTAGCTCAGACAACGCCACTAAGTATACATTCATTCATTAATTCATTCATTCCGGAGATTTATATAGCGCCTCTTCAACATGCCTACTCAGAGGCGCCCCCAGCCCAGCCACGGCCAAACAGAAAGGACTTTAGCAGTTGGTAGAAAGCAGGCAAATTATTCCGGGCAGTAAGCGTAACGTAAGCGACAGCCCATTCCAAGTGGAGGGGCCAACAACCGAAAAGGCTCGACGCTGTCTGACCGAGGAGCGGGCCCGAGGGACCAATAGCTCCCCCTTAGTCGAAGAGCGCAGAGCTCGACGAGAGGCTAAGTCGGAAACCGGGCGACAGAGATCAGATAAGTAGGACGGAGCACTACCAGTGAGACACCGCCAGACAAGTGCTGCTATCCTATAGGATATGCGTTGCGAGGCAGGAAGCCAGTGCAATACATCACGCANCTCCTGCTAAACTTGTAGCTACTATATCATGTAATCTAACTGCGTACTTGTTAGTTTGAAATAATAAACGTTAATTATTATTATTATTGTTTCGCCCGATGTAGAAAAATCCCTCGGGCTCTAAGAAACTATACAACTGCGTTAAAAGATTATTACTATTATTATAATATGTCAAAGAATGACGATTCGCGGAGCATTTCGATTCTTAGCTCAATTCTTCTCAGACTAACAAACTTCATCGTTTGCGCTGATTCTGTAACCTTAACATGCGTGGAACGAAAATCTGGAGAAAGTTGTAACTATATTTCTTCAGGAATAAACTTTTAATGTTAAATTCTTTGTGGTTTTTCATATAAATTTCTGACTTTCTGACAAGTTTTAAAATTGTCTTCGTTACAAATAGGTTTACATTGATAGTTTGTGTACTTCTACCCGCCTGTTAATAAAATGTATCATATGATCCGTCAGATACATGTATGTAAGCTATACAAAAGCATTGTCCGTAATTTTATATCGCACGTGTAATTGTAATGCATGCCTAATTGCCTATGCCTGGATTTCATGTAATTTATTATGCACTTTTTATATGCCACGGTCATTGCCACCTGTCTGATGAATCTATATAATATATATATCGTAGGAAAACCAGTTGACACACCGCAACTGGGAAAATCTGTGCAGCTATGTTTCTTTGCCTGTCATTCCTAGTGAGTTGATGTTTATTACAGCCGGAATCAAAAGATGGCGCACCAACATGAAGTCTATACTGAGATCATTTGGCGAATAAGTGTTTTGAAAGGGATCTAAAGATCAAATGAGGGGTTTATGGTAATGGCAACACTCTGGCACGAAGAGGCAACGGACGCGGGATCGGTTCCCGCTACCCTCCCTAAGGTCGACTCAGCCTTTTCATTCGCCAGATGGCGATGCAAAAATTAGCTCCCCACAACATCCTGCGGCCCGGGTTCGATTCCGGGTCGGTCGGTTTATCAGAGATTAATTTCTCGGATCTTTACTGCGGGTGGCTCGGTCGCAATATAAACGTGGAGTACAATACAATACAATACAACACAACAAAATACAACTGGGACGCGGTGGTATAGGGGTATGTTCGGTGCCTTGCAGCTGAAGGGTTGCGGGTTCAAATCCACCCCAAAGCCGCCGCGTAGGGACCCTGGGCAAGTCCTTTCACTCCCAATTGCTCATGCGCTTCGGCGTGAAACTCCGATTCAGCGTCCGCTTTAGTCGGGAGCGCCTCTGAATGGGCAATCTGGTAGGGGCGCTATAACAAGTGTTCAAATACAATACAAATACAATACAATACAATGACTGCCAAACAGTTACTGCATAGGCCTATTTGTCAGTTTGAAAATATTAAACGAAGATTATTATTATTATCATAAAATAATATCAACAGTCTTATGAGTTAAATGAGATTGTGAGAACTGGTGACAGAGGCAGACAACTTCATCGTGGTCCTTACATGGAGTTCAAACCCCCGACCACGTGGTCATTGGCAAACGTATAGTATCTTTGGGCATGCTGCACGGAAGCCGAACGGTGCCAGGTTTCTAATGACGACGCTAACCATGACTCTGACCCTAACCGACCCTCATGAGGCCTAACCTAGCCCTAACCGACACTCACGACGTCAGTAAACTTACGCACTATATCCTTCAGCCCCCGATTCTATAAGCTTGCCCATGTCGCTACCGAACTGCGTTATAGAAATTGCCTTTCTCATATTGCACTACACTAACAATTTGACCCTCCTCCTCCTAGTATTACCCGTTAAAGCATAGGCCTACTGGGTGTCATCCTTCAAGATAATCTCAAACTCACAGACCATAGACCGCCTCACAGCAACTTGCTCCTCCTCTCTTTATGCTATCAGAAAACTCGAAACTCATGGCCTTTCTTCCTCATCCATCCAAAATGTAACCAAAGCCCTACCATTGCTAAACTTCATATGCCACCCATCCTGTTGGAGTCTTACCCTGGCTTCCGATAAAGAACGCCTGGAAAAACTCCTAAAAAGAGCCAAACGCCTATAGGTTACCTAGAGTAATCCTTTCCAACAGTCTCTGAACTTGCCAATATAGCCGATGCAAAACTCCTTTTCTCCATATTGCACAACCCCAAGCATGTACTTCACCAACTCCTACCTCCAATCCGACCCCTCTCCTCTCCCAAATTAAGACCCTAGAGCACACAACCATAGGCTACTCTCCCACCCAAGGACAACTCTCAATTTATTCCCAGATCATCATATAAAAATATTTACTAGTTTATACTAAAATTTTCTAATTAACTTTGATTTTCCATTATTGCTCATGTAAGCATTTCTGCATTTTTGTCAGATTGTTTTTCTAAATAAACGAATATTATATGTAACACTTTAAGTACATTACGCGTCACGGTCAGGTCCTTAGTGTAAGCAAGGGTGTGCGTGGGTTAGGGTGGTCCAAAACATAAAAGTGAAGCTAGGGGCCAAGATACCCCCTACATTTTTTACACTTGTTATTTGTATTATCCTGGCAAAATTTCAGCTTCCTACTCCAACTGTAAGACGGTGCTCAATGACATAAACTTACACCATTGTAATCGTCATGTAAAAGCAAAATGTGTTACAAATTGTGATCATCTTGGTAACTTTCTTATGGAATTATGCAGTTATGTTCTCTTACAAACTTTTATATTTAGGACTCATTAAACAGTTCTTATTACAGATTTTGCTGTCTACTTCCTGTTCATTATCAGACATTGTACTGACATTTATTTTCGTTGATATATGTACAAACGGTTCTGTTTATGCAACACATAATTCCAGAATTCATATCTTTGATTGCATTCAGCCGCATTCTGCAGCATTTCATACATTGATATATACATACAAACAATATATGTATATATGTACAGATATTATATATATACAATACAATAAATAAATACATACATACATACATACATACATACAAAGCTAAAAATGAACATGCTGATTCCGTAATAGGCGAATCTATACCAGATTGTCCCTTGGTGGTTAACAGGGTTGGTAAACTACTTTCCGAGATTTTTGAAAGCACTTAACGGCTTATCAGTGCTGGTTTCTGAAGGTGACAAAGATAACCTGCTAGGAATTCTAAAGTTGGCCTCTGGAAGAGGACTTAATGAAGCCAAGTCTATTTATGATCTGCTGGAAGCATGGAAGTTGACTGAAAAAGTTCAAGTCATGAGCTTTGACACTACTTCTGTGAACACTGGTCGCTTGAATGGAGCATGACTGTGTTCTTCTGAAAAATATAATTGGTCGAGAGCTCCATGGAACTGATCTTAGCTATGGTTTTCACTTTTGAGCCTTTAAGTTACCTAAACACACCAGTATTCAAGAGTTTTAAGGCTGCTTGGGAAATGTGACATATGACAAATTGCAAAGTCTGGAGCCAAATTCTGAAACAGAAAATTTCAGTGAATCCACCATCACCTGCCTCAAGAACGAGGCTGGAAGGAAATGGCAGAAGATGAAAATTGTGCAGATTGTCCAATGAGTCCAGTGAACGGATTGTGAGAGGTAGGGCAAACAGACTTCATGAGGTAGCAAGCTTAAGAGATTTTGCTACAAAGAGCAATTTTGTTACAAAAAGCAAAGCTACTCCAGTCCCTGAAGTAGGTGTTTCATTTCTCACCCTTCCACTAGACGTGAGAACGCAGACCAGGCGTTAGAACGCAGAATATCAGCATTTGACATGTAAAGAAATGGATCGGAGCATTGCGTGTCAGTCGAACACGGTATCAAGCTCTTTGAAGAATTAAGCAGCCTCCTCCGCATGATGAGAAAAGTTGTTGCCTTTCTCCTGCAAGTTTTTGAGGCAAACAGAACGGCTGTTCCCACTGATACTACGAAGAATTCTTCTATACATGCATTGCTGAAGAAATGAAGTTCGGCGACACATACTTCTTGGGACATCATTTGAGAGTTGTTGATTGTTCAAATGTTTCCTTGCAGCAAATAATATTGCTAACATGACATAACTACTGTCTGTGTATATTGGTAAATTAATAATCTTATCATAATTTAAGATTTCAAGATATTATGCGTATTTTCTAACCGATCGCACTATATGGTAAAGGGGTACAGAGAGTTAGGGTCCGTGAGCACCGTCTTCCAATTGGAGTAGGAAGCTGAGATTTTGCCAGAATGATACTATTAACAGGTGTAAAAAACTGAGGGGGTATCTTGGACGCTAGCTTGAACTTCATTTTTTACCATGTGACCATGAACCACCCTAGTGTGGGTCCTTAGTAAACGTTGCAGGTCGTAGTAGGCTACAGTGGCTATGATGTATGCGCATGTTTACCAATTGGATCGTAATGCACACTCGTGTATATAGGCCTATTATAGGTGGCGCCTGTGTCGTTTATTGGTACAGGCGTGTTGCTTTTTCTAACACTAAACTATCAAGAGAGTAGATTATTGTGCACAATTTTAGACCTACAAATATCTCTATGTGCACAATATGGATGGCATAGATATATTATGTGTTCATCCATTATTATCTTCTTTACTTGTGTGTTTTCTAGTATAGCTAACCATTTCTTTCTATTACGCCCAGAGTGATTTAATGTAATTCTTTCAAAGTTATTTGAGACCCTATGGACGCCACGGTTGGCTGCATGCTATTGACCTAACAGGCCTCAGCTAAGTAAGCCCGTCGTGGCCAGAATGACCGAAAACAGTATGACTTCAATTAACTCCTTGAGGCTCATTGGATGTCACACCCTGTAAGTGGCAACGGTATCCTCAACCTATGGCCAGAATTGTTCCCCTCTTGCACGTATGACCGGAATGACCGAAGGCAGAAGGCACATGACTCAGGCTAACTCCCTACGGCTCACAATGCGTGTGCTAAGTGGTAACGGTATCCTTCTTGCACGATTCAATTCAGATCGACCAGCAGAGCATGGACGCAGACAAAAATCTGTTGAACTTGGCTGTCGACAACAAAAGACAAGGTGTAGGGGAGATCGGTACCGAAATAACCATGTACTGAAATAACCAACGAATGTATACCTCCATCTGCCTCCGTATTCGACCCTGATAATCTTGATGCTTGTTCTTTGTTGATATACTATATGTGTAACTAATTTCGACACAGAAACATGATGGAAGTAATATTTTATAGCACTTAATTTTTTTCGTAGTCAAAAGTAATTTTTTGGGCTTCGAAATTTATCAAGTTTTCGGAGGATAGTTTAGTGGTAGGTTGCTGTAAATTAGCATTTACAATAATGAATAGTCCCTCTAATAATAGGGATGTTAACGATACCGCAATCTCGCACATGGTATCGTGTCTTGACATTTGAGTAAAAATGGCGCTTATCGTACTGAAATAACCAGGTTTTGTGGTACCGAAATAACCGGTTATTTCGGTACAGTTGGTTATTTCAGTACAACTTAAACTTAATCTTAAACTTAAACTCATGTAAATTTAAGTTTGCCTTGTAATGTCATTATGTAAATTAATATTACATAAATATGACAGGCTATTGCAATTAAATCTGGTTGAAAGCATACATGCCAAACAATATTTTTGAGTGGATTCTCTTCTGCTAGTTTGTGTCAGTTCGAGCTCGATATGTGGAAAGATGAGGATTTCTTTATAATTGTTATTAAATTTTTTGTCTGTTAGTTCAATTATGTTAGGTCTATGTAGCTTTGAAACAACTGGCCTCCAAAAAATGATAGTGTTAACTTAAGCAAATAACGTAGGCCTAACTGATAAACTGCTGTGAATCATATCGTGTTATAATAGCCTACTTCTAAATGATTTCTATATTGTGTGCTAATATTATATATTTAATATTTAATATTATTTAATATTATTATCCAGTGCCGTAACGAAGGGGGCAGAGGGACAACCGCCCCCGGGCGCACCACAAGGAGGCGCAAACTTAGATTTCAGTGGTACACAGTAGCTAACACGAAGAACATTGTTATGCATCTTTATTTCAATGTTTTTGTTCTAGTTTAGATCTTATGAAATAACTGAAATAGTTTAAGAGTGGATTTTGTAACTTGGATGTACAAAAGTAACCACTAACCAGTTGTTATTTTGGTACAACCCTGGTTATTTCAGTACCCGATGAGGTACTGAAATAAGCAGAAAAAATTTCACGGTGGGTATCAAATTTTCAAATTTTTCATGTTCTGTGGGAATGCTATAAACATTATCTATTGTGTATATGGTTGGTACATAGATATTGTATTAGCACTTTACCTCGAATTCTTGTTTGATATTGACACAATGCAAATATAGCACTTTTCCAAAAAAGTAAAAAATCTGGTTATTTTGGTACTGCCCTCCCCTATCTAGAACTGTACAGAGTTCTTTATGAAAGGCTGAAAGAGCGACGCATTCACCCTCCACCCATCTAATAATTTCAACCGTCGGGAAATATAATGATACGCCCTACTGTACTTCCTCCCAACATCACAGCATAGCTGACGCCATGATAACTCCATTGATCTAAGGTAACGCCTTTTACTGGTCTTACGGATTTACGACCTATCTCAGTCACCCCATCCTCTCTAGGATAATTGAAAAAATTGTTGTACATCGCCTCTTGCTTCCTGCTATTCCACAGCATGTTTTATCTGATTAGTTCGCTTTCGTCCTACTGGAAGCACTACATGTCTATCTCTTACGCCAAGTAGGCCTAACCAGACTTCTTGAACATAACACCTACGTTCGTTGTCTTCTTATTGATTTTTCAAAGGCGTTCGACTCCATCAACCACCTCAATCTCCTCCAAAAACTGAAGGCCCTCAATATTCCTCCTAACATTTTTAACTGGATAGCTAACTTCTTCAGCGGTTGAACGCAGTCTTTGATATTAGAGGGCAGACTATCCAACTGATTACACAAAGTATTGTACAATATACAATGGGTCTGAACTCGGACCAGTTCTATTTATTATATTCATTGGAGCTCTCTGCACCTATGTGACGACAATCACCTGTGTAAATATGCTGATGACTTAAGTCTACTAAATCCTGAAACTGCTAGCATTGGGCTCCATGAGGAATTTTACAACATTGAGCTATGGGCTACCCTAAATAAACTCAACATAAACGTATCTAAAACCAAGGAAGTAATTTTCAGGCGGCCTGGTATCGAGCATCCCTTAGACCACTGTTTGCCTCTACCCAGTATATAGCAGCTGGATAGTGTCAAGCTGCCTGGAATCATCCCACAGTCTAGCCTTTCTTTTTCAAGACATTTTGGCTACATTCTTAGATAAATAAACCAACAATACTTTCTTCTCAATCAGTTGACACAACAAGGCCTACATATTTTGAAGTTGGACATCGTTTTTCAAGCGATTGTTATTTCAAGCCCTGCCTTCCTTCGCTGGATTTTTCACGTCACATGATATAGCGCGTATTACTGCAGCCCTGCAAAGACTCATAGATGGCAAATATTATGTGAGAAGAGCTTCTTCTGGAAGAGCTTCCTGTCTGCTCACGCACAATCTAATTGTAGATGTTTAAGTACTGGATATAAATTTGGGAAGTCATAGTTTATCTGCTAACATCTACCTTTATAATGGCTCAGTTCCTCAATGTTTACTTACTTACTGAGAAAGAGAGACATCATTCCATCGGTAGACAGACGATTCCATCCAAATGGCTAATTTATGAGACGAGTCACCTGACGACGAAGCTACACAGTCCAGTGAAGCGAGTCTTCGATGGCCCATTTCCTTTAATAAGTTAACAGCAATACTTGATTAGACGCATCTTCAGAAACTGGTCCCGTAAAATCAGGGATATTTTCTTAATTAGCCATGATTCAGCCATTCCCACCGAAAGGATTTTTCTAACCCCATTGACGATGATATACCGACCCCGTAAGGATACAGATGATGCAGATGCTGAGATGGTCGAGTAGGTCTGATGGTCGCCCAACCAAGTTCAATTGTTTTTGGTTTAACTTCACTAGCGTCATATCCACAGCAAGAAGCTGCCATGGAAGCTTAACTTATGCTGCAAACTTGCAAGGACTCACTAGCAGTATCAATCTATTTGCATTTTGGACTTTCTTTTCTTCCTAGTGAATCTTTAGCTGTTTATATGAATCAAAAAACGTTCTCGTATAAATGGGTCGTTTGCGATATGTCACAACATAGACTCATTTAAAATATGTAGGCTGGGCTGTTCCTTGTGCAAACTATAACTAAGGTAACTAGGACACTGCGGGCGATCGCCGCATGGGTGACAAAACCGTGACAACACTGTTTTGATTTTTAAATAGATCCACACACAGTCACACACACGTGCGCACACACACACAAGCACACACACATTCACAAATACCTAGCTAAAAAAATAGTTGCTGCCTATGTTTTTCTGCCTCCTATGTGACTTCATTGAGTACATATATTTTATTTATTACAACTAGATAGCTGTCTATATTCTCTTAAATGCCTGACTTCCCCACAAAATGATATATGTTCAGAGCTGAACTTGTTTCTCGCTTAACAATGCGTGACGTATGTGGCTGGAGCCGTTTGCTGGTAGCGATCATTAATTGAAATTTCTTGCGGCGGATTCTTCCGCAAAACACTCTTAGCGGATTTTAGCTGCATGTTGAGGATATCTATTGTGTGTTACCAGCTAAGGTACGAAGTGTAAGCGGTTGGTCGCAAGATCTCCCAATAATTATCAAACATCTCGTTCGTAAAATACTGTACAGAATCCAAGTTGAGTCTCTCTCAACTCCGGAATTCCGATTCCAACATCAAGTCTGCCAAAATCGAACTAGATTGAATCACATCTCGATACAGGTGTTTTTTAAATTTTGATTATGAATTCTGTGATTACCATATTTAATAATAGTTACGGTCAGGCATTCATAACAGTTTGTCTTTACTTTTAACACTAGAAGCACCGAAGGGGTCAATCTGACCCCTTTTAGTTTTTAGCGGAACGCACTTCATCCCCATATATAGCCCGGGTCCTGTAATTTCATGACTTCTCCTAACTTCGTAGGGTATACCCTCTGCCAAAATTTGAACTCGGGGGTATTCACAATTTCTGAGATTTTTGCTGTTCTACCTTTAAGCACCAAGGGGTTAATCTGACCCCTGTATTAGTACTTGCATATAAGGCTACGCATTTCTTGCTTTCTATTCAATAATATTATAGATCAAAGCTAATTACGTAATCAAATGGGAGAAGATAGGAGATCTGGTGAGAGCAGGGTGAGAATTGCCGGGGGTTGGGGGTTCAACCCTCTAGTCTTTCTTAGGCTCCCATAGTAAAGTCTACATTTCAGACCCAAACCGCACATAAATCAACGTCTAACCCCTCCCCAGTTATTTTTTTTACAATTCCCATACTGGGTGAGAGGAGAGGAGATCTGGTGAGAGAATAGGAGATCTGGTGAGAGAAGAGGAGATCTGGTGAGAGGAGAGGCGATCTGGTGAAAGGAAAGAAGATCTGGTCAGAGGAGAGAAGATCATATGAGAGGATAGGAGATCTGGTCAGAGAGAGATGAGATCTGATGAAAGAAGAGGAGATCAGGTGAGAGGATAGGAGATCTGGCGAGAGGAGATGAGATCTGATGAGAGAAGAGGAGATCAGGTGAGAGGATAGGATATCTGGCGAGAGAATTAGAGATCTGGCGAGAGGAGAGGACATTTGGCAATGGAAAAGAAGATCTGGTGAGAGGAAAGTAGATCTGGTCAGAGGAGAGATCTGGTCAGAGGATAGTAGATCTTGCGAGAGGAGAGGAGATCAAGTGAGAGGATAGGAGATCTGGCGAGAAGGTTGATTTGATCAGAGGAGCGGAGATCTGGTTAGAGGCAAGAAGATCTTGTGAGAGAAGATTTGGTGAGAAAAGAACAGATCTGGTGAGAGAAGAGGATATCTGGTGAGAGGAGAGGATATCTAGTGGGAGAAGGCAGATCTGGTCAGAGGAGAGATCTGGTGAGAGGATAGGAGATCAGGTGAGAGGGTAGTAGATCTGGTGAGAAGAGAGGAGATCAAGTGAGAGGATAGGAGATCTGGCGAGAGGAAGGATGACTTGGTGAGAGGAATCTGGTGAGAGGAGAGGAGATCTGGTGAGAGGAGAGAGATCTGGTGAGAGACGACGATATCTGGTGAGAGGAGAAAAGATCTGGTAAGTGGAAAGAATATCTGTTGAGAGGATAGGAGATCTGGCGAGAGGAGATGAGATCTGGTGAGAGAATTAAGAGGAGATCAGGTGAGAGGATTGGAGATCTGGCGAGAGGATAGGAGATCTGTCGAGATGAAGGATGACTTGGTGAGAGGAGATCTGGTGAGAGAGAGGAGATCTGGTGAGAGGAGAGAGACCTGGTGAGAGAAGACAATTTGGCGAGAGAGGAGGACATTTGGCGATAGGAAAGAGGAGAGAAGATCTGGTCAGAGGAGAGGTGATCTGGTGATAAGATAGGAGAACTGGTGAAATGAGAGGAGATCTGGTGAGAAGATAGAAGATCTGGCGAGAGGAGAGAAGATCTGGTGAGATGAGAGATCTGGTGAGAGGATAGGAGATTTGGTGAGACGACAGGGTGAGGTCTGGTGAGAGGATAAGAAATCTGGTGAGAGGATAGGAGATTTAGCGAGAAGATAGGGTGAGATCTGGCGAGAGGATAGCAAATCTGGTGAGAGGATAGGAGATCTGGTGAGTGGATAGCAGATTTAGTGAGAGCGGAGGAGATCTGGCGAGAGGATAGAAGTTCTGGTGAGAGGAGAGGATCTCCTATTATTCCATTCCAACTTACTTATTACACTTGTTTATGCTTATGTAATTTATGTTAATAAAGTTTATAGTCAATTTAATTGAATTTGCAATTGACTTTGCATTATAAAGAATGTGGGGTCAAAATGACCCCCTTGGTGCTTCTAGGAAGTTCGATTTCTCGGTACTTCTAGTGTTAAGGCGAAGACAGGCAGTAAGACGGAATAGTTACAGTCTGCAAACGTGGTTGATGGTTACTGGCTCTGCCTTGGCCTTTGAATTGGCTCAGATGCAATGCATCTAAAAGATTACTTACTTCGTTCGACTTGTTTTGCCATCGCTCTCTGTAAGGCAGTTACCACAAAACGCGTTATCTGCAGACAAAAAAGTTAATTTGAAGTCCGTAATAACATCTTATAATTTTAATGAAAGGGAAATCCATGTCTATTGGTGAATGGAGTAAATTCCAATAGAGCGTTTTTTGTTTATCAAGGGTGTAGCAGCACCGACTGGGTGTTGCTTTCAAGCTCAACAGAGACTTCTTGTTTTCACAGTCGCTGAACAAATTGAAAGCTCGTGGCTTAGGTTTTGTTGTACGGTAGTGCACTGAACAGATTTTGGCGATAAAACATTTCAGGTTACTCCTTCGGGATACGCAGCTCGTCCATTGTAGTCGAAGTTCGTCGTCTCGCGTATTAAATAGGCGTCAGCTACTGTAACAGACGTTCATTGTTCATGTGAAACCGTTGATGAAAGAGTTAAGAAGTTGTTCTTCAAATATCAATGCTTCAATATGACACTTAATTTTGTTCGGGAAATTAAATGTCGGCGCTTCAAGGACTGCAAATAAAAATACGGATTTTGACTCGTATTACAATATATTTACCTGTGAACAGAATTCTTGCCCCAGCAGATCTGAAGCATCTGAAGTTCCTTCTCTGGTGACCCATGTTCATCGCTGACATTGTTCATCTGCGTTTTGACTGGACGCTGAGGTTTTGCTGATCCATACAGACTTAATTTGTTCTGTTATTAACGACGAACATGATAATGGAAACCATACAATCCACAAAGATGACAATGCGCAATGCAAGAGTCTTTGTATTTGCTTGGATTGTGCTGTTAGCTATTTCAACGGAAAGAGGCAAGTACATTTTAATTAATTCTGACTCGCAATAACAAAGTCTCTAAAACTGTAGCCTATTTTTCGAAGCATCGTTCTAGGGGCGTATAATGTAGCAGTATTGTAAAATTGCATTATAATTTTTGCTATTCTAATATGCGTGCGAGGACTATCCATTAAGCATGTAATCTTAAATTTTTTAATGCCATCTCAATAATGTTCAAGCCTCAGTTCATAATCGCTTGTATATGAATTCGATATACTGTCGAAACCCGGAACTGACTCGGGTCGTAGGTCATCAAGAGCAATCTACAGAGAATTAGAAACAGAATTAACAAACAAATTTGCTAAAGTTTACTCATATAGTTCAGCTCTTGCAGTGAGATAAGTATTTTGTTATGGAAACTACTTTCAAATAAAGCTGGCACAACAAACACGGCGTTTCAACCACTGAAAAATACCTAATAATTAAGTTTGTCGAATGCTGTTGTGGTGTTTCAGGTGTTATTGCTCAGTGTGTGACGAACCCAGTGAACGTGGTCGTTTACGAAGGAACATTAGACACGGTTATGTCATGCAACAGCAGCACCTGTCCCGTTGTCTGGAGAGTGAATCCAACGTCAGATGAATTGGTTCCGAGAACCATTGTCATCAACAATGTTCTTCTGATGAATTCGACCTATGCACTTAATCAGACCGGTCTGATCGTGCTAAACGCCACTACAATTCCTGAAGGTGGAAATCAGATATCAACAGCTGGACGGTACTCAGTGCAATGTACAAACAATGCGAACATCAGAGCCGAGGCTAAGTTGGTAGTTGTCCGTAAGTCATAATTATGACCGTCTTTTAGTTGTGATTATGATTGTCACTTAGGGAGACTAACCACAGGCACGCTCTATCGGTATCTCATATGCAAAGGAAGTTTGTCGGTCAGTTATCAGAGACTTGATATGGAACTCTCTAAGTACCATACCTCACATAGCACTGTCTTTGCTAGAATTGTTAAATTATACTAAAGACATTGTTAAAAGATCGAACGCTTAAAGCCATAACCAAGTTGGCTGCTGTTTGTGAGTCTTGTGTATCTGCTTTCTTTGGTGTTGTATGTAGCCTATACAGCTAAAATGAGTTTTTAAATCAGATATCTTATAATATAGCACCTGTAGATACCTCACAACCGCATTGCCTAGGCTAGGCCTAGCCTGAATGATGTTAATGCTCATTTCTAACAAACCGTTCATCAACAAATAAACGACATTCAGTTGTTCATAGTGTCGAAGATTAGCAAAGACAACAATCGACGATGTACTCTACCTTGATTAACTCACCGTGATGAAATTGTAACAGCTGTGTATCAGTATCGCTGCCTATATTATATATATAGTTAGAATCAGTTGATACTTAAAGCAATCCATGGCAGTCGCCGCTGCCGTTCAGTAGTAAATTCTGTCGCATTCAGCAGAGTAATTTAGCTCTTAAAGCTTCGGCTTTTCATCATGCCCTTCGTAACTTTAGTAAAATTTACAGCTAATCAGGAAACCAGTGAATCGGAAAATCAGTAGGAAAACGAAAGGACCTTGCTAAGTTGAAATTATTCAGCCTGAAGTTGAAATAGCTGCGAGACAAAACTGAAAAAGACGATAGTCAAACCTCGCTGTGTAGCAACTTGTTCAGGTGAAACCATAGAACGGTCGTTGTAAATGTTTACAGGCAGTGGTCCAGTGTGTTCGAGCAACGCAAGCAATTCGTCGAACTCCGAAGATTCAGTGACACTGTCTTGCAGTATAACATACGCAGATGCCAGCGTTGAGCCAATCAGACCAGTTATGTCGATGATCCTTGATGGCCAGGTCACAAAGGTCAACAGCCAGCCGATTAGGATCGATAGATATGTGTTCGTAGCCACAGCTACTACAGTAGTAACAAACTGCAACAACTACACTTCCTTTCAGTGTCAACTGACATTCAATGCACCAACAGACAGAAGATATTCATTCACTGCAACCAACGCCCCAGATTTCAAAGGATCCTGTTCACTCCCACGTGAGTCAGTTTTAACAAACTAACCAAAACATTCAGATCCAACCAGATTGACACAGCGTCATTCGGGAACATCTCAATTATCATTCAAAATGATCATTCGGGACACTGAGCAATTGCCTAAATTAACTTTAAATCTGAATCGATAGCCTTCTTGCCTGTTTATCTCAATGCAAGCATTCATTCCTTAGCAAGTGTTGGGCGCGGTGGTGTAGGGGTATGTTCGGTGCCTCGCAGCCGGAGGGTTGCGGGTTCGAATCCACCCTCAAGCCGCCGGAGAGACCCTGGGCAAGTCCTTCACTCGCAATTGCTCATGTGCTTCGGCGTGAAACTCCGATTCAGTGTCCGCGCTGTAGTCGGGAGCGCCTCTGAGTAGAAATCTTGAAGGGCGCTATAACAAGTTTTCATACAAGTGTAGTCAACGAGTTTCGTAGTTAAAAATGCTGAAGTCTTAGATTCAACCGGTAAACCCATCGCTCACAAACTTTATGGAACAGAGATTAGAGCAATTCAACTATGGTTGAAATAAGTTATTAAACAGTTTCGGAGTTTCAAGTCAGATAAATTAATCTGTTTCTCTGCTTACTATATATCGCCATTGAAGTTACCTAAACTATGATAACGTGGTAGCTACAATTGTATTATTTTAACT
The DNA here is from genome assembly GCA_020284085.1 of Aporrectodea caliginosa. Taxonomy (NCBI): domain Eukaryota; kingdom Metazoa; phylum Annelida; class Clitellata; order Crassiclitellata; family Lumbricidae; genus Aporrectodea; species Aporrectodea caliginosa. The sequence goes on along the minus strand of JACEVL010000456.1, from coordinate 415,420 downwards.
ATGACTTCCAATTCATATTGTTTCGTTTTTTTAAAGAAACAATGTTGAACAAATTAAAATTAATAATTATTATGACTATTAATAAAATTATCTCCTTTGATTGTTTAACGAACTCCGCTCCTTTGGCAAAAACATCGCTTAGGTCTAGGTTGTAGAAATACATGAAACTATAGAAAAGACAAAACGTAAAATATTGCAACAGAACTTTAGCGGTGAACTTCGCTTATTTGTATATTTTCAGTTTGCAAACAAACAACAACGCAGTCAACAACAACTACAACTCAGCCTCCGACTACAACTGCTACACCCCCAACCACTATTACTACTACTATCACCACTACCAAACCACCCACTACTACTCAGTTACCAATTACAACTACAATGACACCGACAACTACTAAACAAACTACTACTATTCAGCCAACGATAGCAGCTACCGTAGCACCAACAACTGCTAAACCAACTATTACCGCTCAGCCACCAACTACAACTGTATTAACACCGACAACGATTAAAACAACTACTAACGCGCAGCCACCAACTACAACCATAATTACACTAATAACTATTAAACCGACTTCTACCACTCAGCCGCCGACAACATATGCTAAACCACTAGATACAACTACTCAGTCATCTTCAAAAACTACTCGGGCATCATCAACCACTCAAACACTGACTACAATCATTACACCATCAAATGCAGCTTATACGACTTATGCATCAACATCACCTATTCAGAGATCAACTACAAGTAATCAAACACCATCTACAAGTGTTATACCAGCAAACACATCTACTGGCAGATCAAGTCCAGCTACTCAAACTCCAACTATAATTCTTCGAACACTAACTACAACTGCTATTTCATTAAATTCAACAACCGAAACACTATCTACAACTACCTTGCCACAAAATTATCAAACAATGCGCACAACTAATGAGACAATGGCGACTGCAAGTGGCATGCCAACTTCCGATGAAGCTTCTACAAGAACCATCGAACCACTGTCTACATCAACTCAGATGAAATCAGCTTCTACTGAATCTTCGACAATACCAATAGTACTTCAGTCAACGACAAGTGAGTTACTCTAAGATTTGAATCGATTCTATTCTATACGCGTGTTCATGTGTACATCGTACACGCTTACTAATTCTTCTTTAGTAACTAACTGCTAGAGCTGAAACAATATTTCCTACCTCTTGCCTGTTACAAGTTGATCACATACATGCATGCATGTATTATGCATATATGCAAACGTGCACACATGAATGCAAACATACATATTATAGTTACGCTCACCAACTTGTATCCTGAGGTTTATGGTAGAACGGGCTGCATCTGAATGCCCTTCACGGCTCCCGATCTCTTTGGCTGGACGGGTATTCGCCAGAATAGAGGTGACTTTCCGTTGCAGATCCCAAGCAAGGCTTTAAAGACCTTTGAACTTTGGAAGGAACTTTGGTCTCTGTTGCATAACCGTATTTATTGCTACTTCTTTCTATCATTTGCGTCAATTGCGCCTAACTTTATCCTAATTGATCACGGAATGTCCTCTCTATCTACCGTTCCATGGATGACGGATAACTCGTGTATCTCTTGGTTTGAGCGATTTCCGGGCGCCGCAGAGTCTTCCATCTGCGAGGAACGTCTGGACCGTGAGACAACCGTGTGCCATCGACTGCGGAGAATCAAATCTCTTATCGTAGTTCCTCCCGGTCTCGATTCTAAGTGCTTCGGGAGTTACTCTGAACTTGCTGTAATTTGTCAACTCCAGCTGGTCATCTGTTGGCTGGGCTCTGCGTGCGCGTGTGAGCCTTCCACTGGTGACTCTTCGTGTGATATTATGAGCAATGCTTGCTAACTGATCAATGCTCTAAATGACACTTAACATCATTTAGGCTAGCACATAGCGTACGTCTGCAGCTCTGCTTAGTTTCATAAAGCGGCGCTATATAAATGTTTATTATCAGAAAATAAATTATAGTTAATAATTTCGCATTGAACATGATGTTAGGAGTCAATTTTTAAAGCTTATTTTACCAGGAATTAAATTCTGTCTTCTTTCACTCAGGTTCCACTGATGTTCGTCTTCTGGCTGCGACGGTCACACTTGGCGTCGTCTTAGGAACCCTTCTGGCAGCAGCTGCTGCAGTCGGATGCTGCTTGGGATTCATCTACTGCTGTCCTTCACTCTTAGCATTCGGAGGAGGAGGAGGAGGAGGAGGAGCTACACGGTGAATTTACATAATCGATCTCTCTCCAGATTTATAAGATGATCACAATATGTCGTTAATATACTTTTATAATAATCATAACAGATTCCTCATAAGCCCATTGACTCGTGGTAATGTATTTCAATGCATTGCAGATTCTAAGCTACACTTAAAGAATCGTCGGTAAAACAGAAAGGTTTTCATGTTGAGCGCAGACGGTGTCAGAAACGCCTGTTTTAATCCAGACGCAATTCTACTGAGTTGCGGTTTTAACGCCATTCAGAATGCATTAAATGTTTCAGGATAGCAATATTACATAAGCGTAAATTTATATCAATCAACTGTTTCGAGCTCCTCCAATAATTTATATGTCAGGCTTGTCGTAGTTCGATCGGTCCCAACATTTAATAAATTAACTTCGTAGAAGCTCCCGGGATGTTATTTATTTCAAAGTCAACGAAACTAGTTGCGTCTCCAACAGACGTTGTTTTCTTTGGAATTTAGATTGCTCCGAAGCACTCTGTAAAACACGCTGTAGATAGTGTTAAACTAAACAATGGCATTCCTGTCTGCTCCTATGCCTTATTTAGGAAACCGTGGGCGATGACAGTTTTAAAGACTGGATCTGTTTCTGTTGTAGGTTCATTGTTGGAGACATCCAAAGGTTACCGAGAAGAGAATGGATTCCTGTGCCGAGAGAGATACGACGGATGGAGTACAGAGTTATTCCGTTCTATAAGCAATCCTTCTCCAGATATCCAACTCCCTATGAATATCGTCTAACGACGAGAGGCAGAACTTTATAGGCCTAACTCTGGTTGTCCTAGCTAGCCAACTATCTTATCTCTATCTACCGTAGTTTAGGTTTTTCTACAGTTTCCCCACACACTGTGGCCAATTCATCTCGGTCTACCTGGAATAGGCCACATGAACGAAGCTTTACTTAAGTATCTGGTGGATCAAGCACATAGTTTCTCTCTGCAATACGTGCATGCAGCGACTGCATCAATGTTACTGTGCTTTTTGTGTTTTTTCATAATTATGTTTATCATACGTACGTCCAGGCTACTAGGCTAGAGTGTGTTTTGTTACCAGGATACACGAAAATGAATATCGCTTGAGTAAGCTTATCTGTCATGGTTTTACTAATCTATTGTTATAAATTAAATGAGTCTGTTAACACGAAGGTGTGTTTTAAATACCACTTACACTTACGTGACCTTAGAATTACACGGTTGTAACTAACATTTTTGTCAAATCGGAGATTTCAATGTGACGGAGTTCTAACTGCACCCCTTTACCATAGTAATAGACGCTTGTACTGAATTGGATTCATATTGACCAGTATTTGACAGAATTACAAAGTTCTAAGTACGAAAATAAATTTCTGCCAGTATTACAAGGTTCTAAGTACAGAGCCAATAGGCGTCTGCAATTTTCACACGTGACCTATAGATAAACAGGCTTGTAGTTCTATGTTTACTCTAATTATAAGAAGTAACGAAGATGGCGGACCGAGACGATAAGCGAAATATCGTGAGTGTGAGAAATCGATATAAAACTATTAAATATAAAGATATAGCTGGGATGCTGGAGGGGTTAAGTGACGATGGGCATTTGACGGAGGAAGGATCGGAATCCGGCGACGACCCAACGTACGACCCACGTATGGATCTGGCTAATGTTTGCGACAAGGACATCGCCTGCGCGGCTGTGACAGTCGGGTAAGATTATTACTGTCGTTGGAGTCTCCCATAATATCTTCCCTCATGCGTCCCTGGTTGTCCGATTTGTCCCAAATTTGGTCAGAACGTATAGCTTGGGCATAAAAAATCTTTGGCCAAGAGTTTCAAAACTGTAGGACTTAAACTTTTACTATTTAGAAATAAAGAGTGTGAAATTGTGAAAAAATGAGTAGGCTAGAATATTCTATTCTATATTGCATTCTCACATAAAATAATTGTTTAGTTTCTTAGCATTATTTCAGTGATTTTGCTATTTTCAAACAATCTATAATCTCCACTGATAATTTGTAATTCATAATAATATTATTACGACTGCAGGCACGCGAGACACTACGTTAAATATAATAATACGTCGGCCTATTAATTATTTTCATGATCTTTTTAATTGCTTGCTGTGCACAGGATGGATACCAGAAAACGGAAAAGAAATCCTACAGAGGCTAACATAACATCAAGGAACGACAACACGACTACAGTTACTGTAGCTGCGACAACGGTTACCGTAGCTGAATCGAGCAACAAACAGAGTGTCAGAAAACGGAAAAGAAATCCTACAGAGGCTAACACAACATCAAGGAACGACAACACGACTACAGTTACTGTAGCTGCGACAACGGTTACCGTAGCTGAATCGAGCAACAAACAGAGTGTCAGAAAACGGAAAAGAAATCCTACAGAGGCTAACACAACATCAAGGAACGACAACACGACTACAGTTACTGTAGCTGCGACAACGGTTACCGTAGCTGAATCGAACAACAAACAGAGTGTCAGAAAACGGAAAAGAAATCCTACAGAATGGAAAGCTAACAAGCGTAAAAGCCTCTGTCAGGCTGGAAAAGAATACTTAAGTCGTAGAGGGAAGTTAGTTCCAGCAAAAACTGTGGGAAAAAGTAAAAACAAAAGTAACTGTAACAGTAAGAGTTGTCTGACAAAGTGTCGTTTCTTTTGTGAGAAAAAGATTAGCGAGTCAGAGAGGGAATCAATTTTTAATCGTTATTACAAATTACAGCAGACAGAGAAGTACCAGTTTTATGGAAAGACGACGGAAAGATTCGAAAAGACTCGATGTACTGTGACGAAAGGACCTGGTGAAGGAAAAGATTCTAGGAGACGATACACATTCCAATACTACCTAGACATTGGAAATGATAGACATCGTGTATGTAAAGACTACTATCTTGGTACATTGGCCATCAGTCAGAAACCTATATACAATTTTCACAACAACAAGAAAGATCCAGTAACTGGAGTACCATCTCCAGACAAGCGTGGGAAACATACTAAGAAAGTGATATCAACTCAGCAAAAGATAAAAGTAAGAAATCACATCGAATCCTTTCCAGCAGTTGAATCGCACTACACTCGTTCATCTTCAAAAAAGCAGTATCTAGAGGCTAATTTAAGCATATCGAAAATGTATCAGTTGTACACTTACATTTTTTACACTTATCATTTGTATTATTCTGGCAAAATTTCAGCTTCCTACTTCAACTGGAAGATGATGCTCAATGACATAAACTTATACCATTGTAATCGTTGTGTAAAAGCAAAATAAATGTGCTACAAATTGTGATTATCTTGGTAACTTTCTTATGGGATTATGCAGTTATGTTCTCTTACTAACTTTTTATATCTATGACTCAATGCACAGTTCTTATTACAGATCTTGCTATCTACTTCCTGTTCATTTACAGATATTTTGTTGAATTTTCTTTTCTTTGATATTTGTACAAAAAGTACTGTTAACGCAACACGAAAGTCCAGAATTCATATCTTTGATTGCATTTCAACGGCATTCTGCAGCATTTCATACATTGATAAATACATACAAAGATATATATGCATATATACATATATACATACATACATACATACATACAAACATACATGCATACATACATACATACATACATACATACAACGCTAAAAATGAACATGCTGATTCCGTAATAGGCGAATCTATACCAGATTGTTCCTTGGTGGTTAACAGGGTAGGTAAAATGCTTTCTGAGATTATTTAAATCAACGACTTAGACCGCCTGCCAGTGCTGGTTTCTGGATATTTGACAGCGGACAAAAGCGAAGTCGCGGGAACCAGCTTATTCACAGGCGCTTAACCAAAACAGAATCGATAGGCAGGGGGTCAAAATCCAGAGAGTCAGACGGCTAAGGTGGATGATGCTTAGAGTTGAAATGGCGAGGAAGGTGAGGGGAAGAGAAGGAATCGGGATAGGATTTGTGAAAAAGCAGTGTTTTCAGTTTTGAGTGGAAGACCTGTGGAGAGATAGCAAGAGGTGAGGTTTTGGTGAGTTCATAGGATGGATCGGATATTTGTCGTAGCACAGGCGGGAGTTTGTTCCAAAGAGGCGGGACAGCTATGGCTATGGAACGATTTGCAAATTTAAGCGATGAGGTGACGGAAGGGCGGAGCAGTGTGAGGGTGGAAGATGAACGGGTTGAACGAAGAGGTTGGACCGAGAACAACTGACGGAGATACGAGGGCTGAGAGAGGATTGAAGTGTATTGTAGGTGAGGGATAGGACTTTATATTCTATTCGTTCAGGAATTTTGAGCCAGTGCAGTGATTTCAAGACAGGTGTGATGTGGTGGTGTTTGGGGGTTTTGGTGACAGCACGGGCGAGGGCATTCTGAATGGCTTGGAGGCAATTAATTTGAGTGGTATCTATGTTGAGAAAGAGAGCATTGCAGTAATCTAATTTGGCGTGAACTATTGATGTGGCGATTGTTGATGAGGTTTTGAAGTCAAGCATAGGGCGGATTCTACGCAGGTCACGGATGTGCATGAAGCAAGAACGGGAAAGCTGGGTGATGTGATCGGAAAAGCTAAGATTCTGGTCAAAAGTCACACCTAGGTTGCGGACAGGAGAATTTGCTATGAATGTGTGAGTGGATACAGAGTCAAGGCTGAGGGAAATAGAGGGATCTGGGATTTTCTTGAGTTGCTCACGGAGGCCTATAAGAATGAATTCAGTTTTAGAGGGGTTGAGGCACAACATGTTTGAAGTCATCCAGGAGGAGATTTGTTTTACCACACCAAGGAGATGATCTATGGAGTCGGCGAAGCTGCTGGGAGAGAATGAAATGAATAATTGGGTGTCGTCAGCGTATAGGTGATGGTCAACTGAGGATGCTTTGATGAGTGAGCTGAGTGGAGTAGTGTAAAGGATGAACAATAGGGGCCCAAGAACAGAACCTTGCGGAACACCACAGGTGAGAGGGCATGATTGCGATGAGGTTTCTGGTGTTTTAACAGAGAAAGAGCGGGAAGAGAGATAGGTCTGAATCCAGAGGAGAGCAGTGTCGGTAAAACCGAACCAGGTAGACAGTCTTTGGAGTAATATGTTGTGGTCAATGGTGTCGAAAGCTGCAGAAATATCAAGGAGGCACAGACAGGAGACTTGTTGATGAGAAATGGCAGAAACAAGTTTATTGTAGAGGCAAGTGAGAAGGGTTTCGGTTGAGTGCCGCTTGGTAAAACCAGACTGGTGTGGGTTAAGGAGTGAGTTTGAAGTCAGGTAATCATTTATCCGAGACAAGACTATGCGTTCGGTTAGTTTAGAGATGAATGACAGGTTGGAGACAGGTCGGTAGTTTGAAAGGATTTCTTTATCAAGTGATGGTAAAAACCGAACCAGATACGAGGGCTGAGAGGATTGAAGTGTATTGACTTAGACCGCCTGCCAGTGCTGGTTTCTGGAGGTGACAAGGATAACCTGCTAGGAATTCTAAAGTTGGCCTTTGGAAGAGGACTTAATGAAGCCAAGGCTATTAATGACCTGCTGGAGGCATTGAAGTTGACTAAAAAAGTTCACGTCATGAGCTTTGACAGTACTTCTGTGAACACTGGTCGCATGAATGGAGCATGAGTTCTTCTGGAAAATATGATTGGTCGAGAGCTCCTGTGATTGGCTTGCTGTCACCATATCATGGAAGCGATCTTAGCCAAGGTCTTCACTTTTGTGCCTTTAAGTTACCTGAGCATAGCGTACAATATTCAAGAGTTTTAAGGCTGCTTTGGAAATGTGAAATATGACAAATTGCAGAGACTGGAGCCAAATGCTGAAACAGAAAATTTCCATGAATCCACCATCACCTTCCTCAACAATATGGCGGGAAGGAAATGGCAGAAGATGAAGATTGTGCAGAATGTCCAATGAGTCCAGTGAACGGATTGTGAGAGGCAGGGCAAACAGACTTCATGAGGGAGCAAGCCTCAGAGATTTTGCTACAAAGTGCAAAGCTACTCCAGTCCCTAAAGTAGGTGTTTCATTTCTCCCCTTCCACCAGACGAGTGGAGTGAGAACGCAGACTATCAACACTGAACGTGGAAAAATGGATTAGAGCATTGCCGAACACGGTGTCAAGTTCTTTGGAGAATTGAACAGCCTCCTCCAGATGATGAGGAAAGTTGTTGCCTCAACAACTTGCAGTTCCTCCTGCAACTTTTTGAGGCAAACAGAACGGCTGATCCCACTGATACTACGAAGAATTCTTCTATAGATGCAGTGCTGAAGATTTGAAGTTCTGCGACACATAGCCTACATGTACTTCTTGGGACATCATTTGAGAGTTGTTGATTATTTATGTTTTCTTGCAGCAAATAATATTGCTAACGTGACATAGCTACTGTGTTTGTGTATATTGGTAAATTAATAATCTTATCATAATTTAAGATTTCAAGACGTTATGCGTATTTTCTAACCTATCGCACTGTTAGTTCTATATGGTAAAGGGGAAGGGTCTGTGAGCACTGTCTTCCAGTGGGAGTAGGAAGCTGAAATTTTGCCAGAATGGTACCATTAACAGGTGTAAAAAACTGAGGGGGTGTCTTGAACTCTAGCTTGAACTTCATGTTTTACCATGGGACCATGGACCACCCTAATCTAGAGGCTAATTTAAGCATATCGAAAATGTATCAGTTGTACCTTGAGTCTTTAGAGGTAGATGAGGTACCGGTCAAAGAATCGTACTATAGATATATGTTTGTAACAGAGTTTAACCTAGACTTTCATATGCCGAAGTCAGATAGGTGTGATTTGTGTGAAGAATTTAAAGTACTGAAATTGAACAGGGAAGTCATTGGAACTGAAATTAGTGTCAAATATGATAGGCACATTGCACAGAAGGATGCAATGCGTGAAGAGCGTAAGGCTGACAAGCAGTCTAAGAAAATGGTAGTTTGTTTTGATCTGGAGAATGTTATCACCTTGCCTAAGGCAGGAACTAGTAATTTCTTTTACAAAAGGAAATTGAATTTGTACAATTTAACTGCTCACGCTTCTTCTGGTCAGGGCTATTGTGCTATTTGGCCAGAAACACTTTCTGGTAGGGCAGGTATTGATATAGCAAGTGCCATAGTCAAAATTCTCACAGCAGTCGTGCGTGATCACCCAGATATTTCTGAAATTATTACATGGAGTGATAGCTGTGTGCCTCAGAATCGCAACTCCATCATGGCTTATGCTATGGGAGACTTTTTGCAAAGACATAGTCATGTTACAAGTTTAACAATGAAGTATTCTGTTCCAGGACATTCATGTATTCAAGAAGTAGATAACATGCATAGCCAGATTGAGAAGGCTATGCAAGTTGCCGAATTTTTTTCTCCCGTGTCTTTTCTGAGAGTTCTATTAAATGTTAATCGAAGTAAACCGTTTAAAGTTATTCAAATGAAGAACAATGACTTTAAACAATACAATGTACCAGCAAAATTCTTGGAATACCAAAAGATTCCTTTCAGTAAAGTAGTTGGGCTGAGGCTTACTAAGGTTGAACATGAAGTTTCATACAGAACTTCATGGTCCGAGCCATGGATAATTGAAAATATTAGATATGTGAGCAAGAGCCGGAAAGGAAGCAAAAAAGATGGACAAGTCTTAGATAAAGGCTTAAATACTTTGAAAGTGAGTAAGTTTGTGTGCAAAATAACTGCAGAGAAGAAGAAGGATTTAGCTAGTATGCTGAAGTGGCTACCACTTGAAGACAGGCAGTTTTATGAAAAGACTGTGTTATTAAAGTGAATATCATAAATATATTATTATTAATGAGTAGCTTTAATTTTGTGTTTAGGACGAAGACAGACTTAGTCTAGACTAAGACTTAGTGTCTAACCCGTGTTAACACGGATATAACTTCATGATAGACGTTAAAACGAAGTTATTTCTTATTTTATATACATATTGTATTGTGAAATGATGGCAAATATCATTGTTTTAAATGTCAATTTGTGTTGTCCTTAATGTTTTGTAGCTCCAGCCAAAGCACTTTAGTTAGAACCTTGTAGTCCTTTACTATATTTCCAGCTTCAGAATAACAAGGTTCTAACTAATTTTATAGTGTAGTTATTTACATAAAACTATGATACACTATAGTTTATAAAGTATGCTAAATGATGCAGTATTGTGATACTTTTGCTTTGTTAAGATTTCCAGAAAAAGTAGCTGCTAATTTCATGCTAAAGTACTTTTAAACTTTCAACACGAATTATCTCCATAAACACTTCTATGCACATAGAACCGTGTAATTCTAAGGTCACGACTAGTTTAGAGAGTTAATAGCAACAAATTATGTTGTTCCGAGTTATAAGTATCTCGAAGTTGAAACATTCAGTGGGCTGTTCGAATAATCTTCGTTGTTCTCACTCAACTCTTTCGTCCATACTTTCCTTTAAATGCTACAGTATTCCAGTCTCTGTAAAGCTTTATCCACAATTCCGTAAACATTGCAATTAAGAATAACATGTTCCTTAAATCTGAACATACATGGGAAAGCTCGTCTATTCAGCTTAGGTGTAAGCCAGAGAAATGCGAAACAAACGCGTAGCTTAAAGTGCAGTCGGGAGTCACTTCTGTGTGATTTCACGAGTTACGCTTTCGAATTTTCGTCCAACACTTTCCAGGAGAGTCATAGTCCGACTTCAAAAGAGTTTTGACAAAGTACGATAAGGTTTATTACTAGCTTACTGGCTTAACAAGAGCAAAAGACTGACCATTCAAATCCAAGAGTTAAAGGGTCACGAGGTCAAAGGTAGGCGGTGATTCAAATACAACAGCAAAACAGAGCGCACAGAGGCAGACAATCACGTTTAACACACGCGGCCATGAATTTCTCTAGACTCTTAAAGATGCACTTTTTCAGCTGTTTGACGGCCACGTGTTGAGAGCTTCTGAGAGACTCTTAAGTGGCGCTTTATAAATGTCTTGTTACATTACATTACATTACCAATCTGACTAAGGCTTAGTCACTAAGCGATAGTCACTGAAGAAGGAAATCCTTAAAGTGACCCGATTTCCAACTGAATCGCCTTAAGTCTGACTTCTTCGATGGCTTTCATCAGACTGACGACACAGTTAGCGCTGATTCTGATAGCTTGAAACGCGTCGAATTAAAGTTAAAGTGAAATTAATAATGAATTTGATGTGAAAACCTTTTAAGGTGAAATTTGACTTAGTTTTTCATATACTCATTGCTTATTTCCGAAAACTTTTGAAGTTAATACATCACCTTTTAAATTAATTTACAACTGAATGGACCCAAAATCATGGAATGCTCTGCGTGTTACACTTCATAATCTTCAGATAATTATTGCTGGAAGGATTTTAAGATATATCGAAAATGCATTTGTTTATAATGTCATCTTATTGGTAACAGATGCTTATGAGCATTTACGGTGCATTTGGTTGCATTATCTTGCACCTTACAAATCGCCTTATGATGATGATGATGATGATGATGACGATGATGATGATGATGACGACGACGACGACGATGATGATGTTGATGATGTTGATGATGATGATGATGATGATGATGATGATGATGATGATGATGATGATGATGATGATGATGATGATGATGATGATGATGATGATGATGTATTGAACTGCGCTATATGAATTATTTCATTTACATTATGCCAATAGTTTGTGTACTTCTCCTGCGTCAGTTGATCGTCTGCTCCGTGAACCATGCGATGGCATTGACCGTAAGGGGAAGGGGAGGGGAGGGAGTTTCTGTGGGAAAACTCTTATTGACACAGAACAGCCGTAGCTACCTATAAGCTTAGACGTTAAGGTGATCTGTTGACTCAGGTGGGTTTTGGTGAGTATAATCTTCAGAGTAAATCTAATACGAAATGGTTCGTTAGAACGTAATGCGTTAAGCGGTATTTGGCTCGTTGTAAAACGCCATCTAGATTATTAACTGAGAAGTCAGTGGAAAGATTCAGTCACTGGAAGGATATGCTTCTGATAATTATGTGGTGCACTGTAATTCTAGCCAATGAACGCAAAGCTGTATACTAAAATGCGCCTGGCAATTGATTAATGACGAATATTCTATTCTATTCATCTGTAGTTTTAAGTTTTTAACTATTGATATATAAATAACGATCGAATTACAGTTACAGTTCAAACAGCACTCAACAAGCAAACACACATCGGCCAAGGAGACATGGCGCATTGACCTACATACAAAACATTGCATATAGGCACACCAATATATAATATATATATATATATATATTATATGTATGAATGTTACAGGGAATGTGTATTTTCAGAGTATATGCAATTGTATTGTATTGTATTGTATTTGAACACTTGTTATAGCGCCCCAACCAGATTTCCCATTCAGAGGCGCTCCCGACTACTGCGCGAACGCTGAATCGGAGTTTCACGCCGAAGCGCATGAGCAATTGCGAGTGAAGGACTTGCCCAGGGTCCCTACGCGGCGGCTTTGAGGTGGATTCGAACCCGCAACCCTCCAGCTGCAAGGCACCGAACATACCCCTACACCACCGCGCCCCAGTTGTATTGTGATGTGTTGTATTGTGTGTTGTATTGTACTCCACGTTTATAATGCGACCGAGCCACCCGCAGTAAAGATCCGAGAAATTAATCTCTGATAATCCGACCCGACCGGGAAGCGAACCCGGGGCGCCGGCGCGATGAGCGGGCACCAACCCACTCGGCCACTCAGGATCCTATGTTATGCATATACCCTGAAATTTTTAGGGTAGGCTACATGTAGGCCCTATATACCCTGATTCACTCAGGAAATGTATACATTCCCTGAAAAACAGGGTAACGGGTACTTGTCGGTTTCACGACCCCCAAAAAGATATTTTAATTATAACTAGACGAGACCCCTGTAGGCTTACAGGAATGTGTTCGCGACAGTTAATATCTGTCTTCTAATGACGGGACTAACCCTAACTCTGACCCTAACCGACCCTCACGACTTCAAGTTTTATAGTCCATATCGGTTACATTGAGGTTATGCCTCGTTGTTACGCGCCGTGAGGGTCGGTTAGGGTCAGGGTTAGGGTTAATGTCGTCCATGTTTTCTAATGACGAAACGTTCAGGTTTATGATGTAATAGATACGTTCTGACGTAACATAGAATTAAAATAACGTAGAATATGAAGAATTTTAAATGAAGTAATACATGAATTTTGGTGGTGGTGAAACCGACAAGTATCAGGTAACGGAGCCTGAGGAAGGTGATGGTGGGTGATTGGCAATGATGATGGAGGTACTGAAAACGTGAAGAATTCAGGAGGAAGATCGTTCCAGAGTCGTGGTGCAGTGTTTGATATGTGTCGGTAGGAGAACTTCATCTGAGTAGTAACTGGGGTCAAGAAAGAGTGAGACCGGAGGATAATTAATCGGGTAGAGCGCTTCATATACGCAATTACGCATGCATACATTAATCATAAACGAATCATGAGCACAATTATTATTATTATTATTATTATTATTATTACTACTACTACTACTACTACTACTACTACTACTACTACTACTACTACTACTACTACTACTACTACTACTACTACTACTACTACTACTACTACTACTACTACTACTACTACTACTACTACTACTACTACTACTACTACTACTACTACTACTACTACTACTACTACTACTACTACTATTACTACTATTACTATTATAACAATATTTATTCTCTCCATCAATCAACATCAATACTGAAAACTACAATAGACAATGATGCATTATTATTATTATTATTATTATTATTATTATTATTATTATTATTATTATTATTATTATTATTTATTGAGTGTTATTTATGGAGTATTAGTGCCAATAATTTCAATCGATCAGGCATTAATTTATGGCGCCGTGCAATTGAGACTGAAGGTCTTGCTCAAACTCTGGACATAATAATATGATAATAATCGTCTTAGGGGTGGCTCTAGCCCAGGGATGGCCAACCCGCGGCCCACCTCTGCTCTAGCCCGCACTCTTAGCGTTGGAAGGCGAGTGCTCTAACCAATCGGCGGAGACCATAACCCACGTGAGTGTATTCGTCACTGCAGCGTAGGCTCAAATAAGTCCATTGCGACGTCAAATGTGTATTTTTATCCATCTAGTTTAACTTGCGGGAATCTTGATTGAGCCACAGGCTAAAAAGTCAAATCTTGCGACGACTAGTTCGATCACTTACAATCATTCAATCGTCGTGAAACTTGGCAGATAGACTCGCCCTCGCACACACTTCATTCTATCAAAATTTCAGCTCCCCCAAAAAAGGCTAGCTTATAGAATCGGGGACTCAACTTTTCGAATCGGGAATCCCCTTTTCTGAAACGGAGCGTTGCCATTGGCCAGCGTTGCCATTGGCCGCAACAGACACGGGTGCGCTGCCTCATTAAACGCATGCTATGTTGTAAAATGAACGCGGACTATTTTCAGAGTACACGTTATAGGATACTAGATGGATATAGTAAAAAACTTTGTTTTTACGGGCTGTATTTTATTTATTTATGTTTTCAGACCTTTGCTTGTGTGCATAGTTAACAGACATTAATAACATTGAAAGAGAGAGAAATCGTCGGTTCACTGTCGCCTAAAAGTATTGGGCGTCATGATACTTCGCCGGCCTTTCATGCTTGGCTATATTCATCTCTAACAAAGGATGAGCCAATCCAGTCAGAACGAGGAATTGACGCCTAACATTGTGTCCATACAACTGGCTCAAGAAAGCCAACGGACGTTAACAATTCCTCCGAAGTCAGTTTTACAGACTTTAATATTATACAGAGTTGAGTTAATGATAGTTGACTCCCTCTTGTGGTCCACGAGTTGTTTTGATTTCGGATGAATATCTGTTGGCATTGAAGACGAAACCCAATGGACGACTATAATAATTATTGTCATCGTCCCAACTGTAAGCCACTCAGTGCACAATGTCTCTAGCCTTCCATTACTCCCTCACAATCCAGCCTTTCATCACGCACTTCATAATCATACTCATCATCATCATCGTCGTCATTGTGATCAAGGTCTTCCTTTCCATGTGTTACTGTCAGCAGTTCATCATGTTATTCATTCAGTATACAAATAGCCTCATTTTCGTCGTACTCTTAATCGTCAGAAGCCAAGAGCAGCAGGGTTCCAGCTCAATTATAATCACAAGGTTTCTCTATAATAGGGATATCGTGGCAAGGACAAGAATCGGCAAAAACATCAGCTCATCACAGTCTTCATTATATAGGCCTGTCTAACTGTCAATGAAAGACCGGCCTATAATAGGAAGATCGAGGACTGAGACGGACGACCTGACCTGGTAGTCAGTAACTACAAGAATTAATCAAGCTTCATATCACTGCAATTACTGGCGTCACATCCACATCATGAAGAAACCACCATAATCTGGTTTAACGCAATGTTTCAAATATTGGTCTGTTTTACTGTTTTTGCTTTGTTTTGTTTGCAGTATAACTTTTATTACAAGCTAATCACATAGCGTGTGGGATACGGTGGTCGATTGGTTGAGCGATTGCCTTGTATAGAGTACGGGTTCGATCCTCCTCCCTCCTCCTCCTCCTCCTCCTCCTCCTCCTCCTCGTCCTCGTCCTCCTCCTCCTCCTCCTCCTCCTCCTCCTCCTCCTCCTCCTCCTCCTCCTCCTCCTTCTCCTCGTCCTCCTCCTCCTCCTCCTCCTCGACGGTTCCTGTGTAGGGACCTTGAGCAAGTGCTTTACTCACAACTGCTCAGTGCCATCAACTGATACTTGGTCATTAGATATTGAAGCCTAATAAATGATGTTACGAACCCCTATGTAATACTATGCATGTATGTACTATGTATGCATGTGTAATTGTGTATGCATGTATGTATGTAGGCATGTATGAAGCCTATGTATGTACGTGCATTCGTATGTATGTATGTATTAATGAAGGAATGTATGTTTGTTAGGGTGGAGTGAAAAAACCGAAAATTAGAAATTCAAAAAGTAATAGCAACCAAAAGTTGCCTAATGGTATGGGGTCAAAAAATGTAGAAAAAGTTTTTAAAAATATTAATGTCTTCCGCCCCCACCAGAGGGCCAAAGTTACGAAAAATAGCATTTTTTCGAGAAAATTGCAGGTTTCCTTGTAATATTTTTTAAGTGAAAACTAATTAATTTTCATTCAATATACCGCTGGATAGAGCTTTCAAAACTGAATAAAATGATATATTAATTTTCAGAATATGCCCATATTTGTAGAAGTTAATAACTTTTTACCATTTCCTCTGGTTCGCGACATGTCGCGAAGTCTGAAAACGGTTAAATACTAATAACATTTTTATCCTTCGAGATATTTCAACCCATAGTATGTCATTCGATTCACCTCCGAACTGCCGTTCTAACGGTATATTGTGATGCGGGATTGTTAACAGTATACATTTGTTTTACATTTTTTTTTACAGTTTTAGTATAGTATTTTTGCAATTTTTCTTTGATTCTGTTGTCATTTCAGCTGAATGCGCACTTCATCCGATAAATTGAGCTCTAGGAACATTCCATTTTGATCGGGAATAATTGCGAAATGTCGAAGTATACAAGCTACATTGCCTACTCCTTCTAAAAAAATTGTTTTCGAAGTTCGGACAAAGTGAGGAACTAGGGCAGACTGTTCTATCCCCATATGAGAAATGTGTTTCTGTTGAACTGGTCCACTACCTTGATTTTCACTCTCTAATGCCTTCTCTTCAGTCTGGATTTAGAAAATTCCACTCGACGGAATCTCATATGGTGAGTCTTCTAGCAGATATATTTCATGATGTGGACCGTAGCCATATAATTCTACTCTCCCTTTATGACATTAGTGCCGCTTTTGACACTGTTGATCACACCATCCACTTAGACCTGCTGTCTAGGTCGTCTGGGATTGCTGACTCTGCTCATCTTTGGTTCCATTCATTCTTTACCTTCATGACCCTGCTGCCGCAGCCGCTGCTATGGCTGAACGCGTTCTAGAGGTTTCAGCTGCTCTTGATCGAGGGTTATCCGCTAATCGTCTTTGTCTAAACCAAGACAAGACCCAGTACATCATGTTTCTACTTAAGCGCCACTTAAAATCAGAGGCTCTCCCAACCCAGGAAGTATCTTCACTGACAGAAAGAGAAGTTTCAGGCGCTTGAGGAACTGGTCAGAGGAAACAGAAAGGAAGTCAGACGTAAGGGACTGCGGCAGTCGGTTCCAGTTGGAGGGCCAACAGAAGCGAGACGCCTAAACTGGGCCATAGAGGTACGCATTCCAGGGAAAGCCAAGTGGCCACAGGCCGAAGACCGAAGGGAGCAAAGGCCATGGAGAGCATAAGCTTAAGTACAATAGACCTTAAGATCGTGACAGAGAGAGGACAGGATCGATAATTAATCCAAGATCACGTGTCATTAGTATATTGGTGGAAGAGGACATTGAGTGGACCAACAACCCTAGCTAGATCCGAGGTTTACAAAATAAACAGAAGGGGAACACAGACAGAGCCCTGAGGTAAGCCATAAGTGACGTGGACTCAGAGAGAGCGGGTAGGACCGAAAATTACGGAAACAGTGCGGACCGTGAGGAACAAATGCAACCAAAGAAGAGCAGAATCAACCATCCCAGACTAACTATAGACAGCAGAGTCAACCATCCCAGACTAACTATAAACAGCAGGTCTAAGAGGATGATATGATCAACACTCTCAAAAGCGGCACCAATGTCATAAAGGGAGAGTAGAATGATATGGCTACGGTCCACATCATGAAATATATCTGCTAGAAGACTCACCATATGAGATTCCGTCTAGTGGAATTTCCTAAATCCCCGATCAAAATGGAATGTTCCTAGAGCTCAATTTATCGGATAAAGTGCGCATTCAGCTGAAATGACAACAGAATCAAACAAAAATTGCAAAAATACTATACTAAAACTGTAAAAAAAAATGTAAAACAAATGTGTACTGTTAACAATCCCGCATCACAATAATACCGTTAGAACGGCAGTTCGGAGGTGAATCGAATGACATACTATGGGTTGAAATATCTCGAAGGATAAAAATGTTATTAGTATTTAACCGTTTTCAGACTTAGCGACATGTCGCGAACCAGAGGAAATGGTAAAAAGTTAATAACTTCTACAAATATGGGCATATTCTGAAAATTAATATATCATTTTATTCAGTTTTGAAAGCTCTATCCAGCGGTATATTGAATGAAAATTAATTAGTTTTCAATAAAAAAATATTACAAGAAAACCTGCAATTTTCTCGAAAAAATGCTATTTTTCGTAACTTTGGCCCTCTGGTGGGGGCGGAAGACATTAATATTTTTTAAAACTTTTTCTACATTTTTTGACCCCATACCATTAGGCAACTTTTGGTTGCTATTACTTTTTGAATTTCTAATTTTCGGTTTTTTCACTCCACCCTAATGTTTGTGCATTCAATTATTCGTAATGATATTAATGGCATACAAAAGACAGAACCTATAATAGGTCTAAAGGCAGTGGTAATGGGATACACCTTTGATATGCTATACATGTCCTGCTATAGGCGATGTTTAGCTACACCCTATAGTCAGTGATGAACAATTGAAGAGAGTCTAGCTGAAGCGTATACAATAACAGAACGTCTAATAGTCAACAGAAATACACCTTAAACATCGATCCAGAAGAAGAACTAAACATATTAATCTAACAGATGTTGTTTTCATATAGGTCCAGAATCCAGATATATTATTACTAAATATAAAAACCAGGAAGTAGGCGAATATCATGAAGCATTTGATTCCATAATAACGGGATGATATGTGTTCAATTGAAAATAGACTACGTTTTGCTTTGCTCTAGCAAAACGATAATTGCGTTCAGAATATGTCTGAATATTACCACAATAGGCCTATTGAGACTCATAACGATACATGAATTCGAAAATTCTTAATTTCCTATTGTCATTTTCATTTTCAACATGACGTTTGCAATTTAGTAATAATATTACTTAATAATATTGTTCAGTTTTATTGTAGTTGTTATGAGGATTATGCGTTTTCATGGTTTTAGTTAATCTCCTATATATAAGTTATCGCTGGCGGAAAACACCAAAATGGGTCTGTTTATTGATAGAGAAAAGCAAGTTGGATTGGGTCATTTTTCACCGATTGTTGGTTTATTTCATTTGAATTGAATAGACGCTTTGCTAAGGTTATTCGTATTATGTGCCTAAGAATTCCTTCTTACCGGACACAGTGCAAATTAGAACACACTTGAAAACCGGTGACTTTGGCTCTAGTCGTTAATTCTGAAATTGGCAGTTTATTAATAATATAAACGCACAGAAATCTCTGTGCCTGCGTGACTGGCTGACGCGTGCGTCGTCGGAGCGTGCGTGGTGTTACGCTGTTTGCCTGTTATGCTGTTTTCGCCTTCATTCACATAGACACCATGGCTTACGTCATTTCACGTACGTCATCGCAATAATTACAAAACGTTGTCATATCAACGCGAGATCATGACGTGTGGGTCCTTCAACATTTCTATAAGGGGATGGGCATGGACTTCTGTATAATAGCTAGCTATTATTAAGACGTCTATGGAATGGGGAGGGGAAGCGACGGGTAAGCCACACACGATCGCCGCGAGGGACGTACGGGAGGGACGGACGTAGAAGGGAGGGAAGGAGGTACGGACGGCAGGGATGGACGGCAGGAAAGTACGGAGAGGGAGGGAGGGAGCAAGACAGTGGAGAGGCAAGCACGCTCGAATACTGCGTGGGGTCGCTCGAGACTGGCGCAGCCAGCGAGTAATCACCGTTAGAGGTCGCTTCAGTGAGAACGACACCGCTGCATGGGTCTGCGGACCGCTGGTCATATATTTTAAGTGGCTCGCCCGCGCTCCCTAAACTCAACCGTCTTAGGATGGGTAAACATCTAGTATTATCATAAATACCGATACAGGGACGAATTGTCTATCTTTTACTTTTGAGGCCAGGGTGGGCGAATAGAGCGGAACAGAAGTTGTCCGTCAGCTGAGTTGTGTGGCAGGAAGGACGACCATATAGGCCTATAGGCTATAGCGAGCTCCGAGCCTGGTTACCTTCGCCCTACATGAACAATTACAACTGCTCAGTCTCCTACTGAACTGGCTGAATAGGCGTTGTCATTGGCTGAGTAGCTGTTTTTGTTGATTTAATACAAACTATTCATTTACCCATTGCAAACATTAAACTGCAGCTAAAAAAAACCCACTAACAACAACTACATAGTCAATGACTACAACTTCTCAGGAACATATTTCATCTACTAAAGCAATCAACTGCATCTACCTAGCCACCTTGTATAACTACTGCCAATGTAGTATTTATAATTAACTAAACCACCACCAGCAACAACTACTTACTGTACACTTACTGTACTATTTCTAAGCATCCAACTACGACTAAAACGACTAAAACTACTGAGCCACCAATTTAAACTACTCAACCACCGCCACTATTCAGCCATCACCAACTACTACTGGACCAACAACTACATCCATTGATCAATGGACTACGATTACTCAGCCACCAATAATAATTATGCTAATCACCTACAACTGTTAAGCTACAATTGCAGCTACTTAGTTACCATTTACAACTACCAAGTACTAGACGACCAAATGTACCCGATTACCTTTGACTGTTTCTTCGGAACAACCAAAGAGCACGAAGACAGACAGCAGTTCTTCAACAACTGTTTTGCATCGCAATATGAATTATGTGTGTAACATGCAGCGCTCGTGAACAAGCCGCAGCGCTCTTGAATAAGCTGGTGCCCTGCGCTTGGCTTTAGAGTGGCGCTTTAGAAGTTTGGAGATTACGATTACGATTACGAACATTGCCAGTATTTTAAAGGCGCTATACAAAGTATGTTTTCATGTTGACCGATATCATCGTCTGACTCCAGCTGCAGGCAGTAAACGATATAGGCTACGTGTCAACTGTTTTCAAGGAAGAATAATAACATGGGTCATTATTACGCACTGAAAGTCGTTTATAACTGTAGTAATGACTTAAGGCGTGGACTAATCATTCTCTTTCCTCTCTTCATTAAATTTTATGGGCGTAGTGGTCGTGCATAAAACTTCGGAGCTGTACGTTGTTAAGCTAGTGTCATATTCTATGCTGAATGCGAACGTGCACTTCTGCCATACATGTAGATCGGTCTTTGTAGCAGATCAGCTGTTGCATGTACATATGAACATTTGTATTTACTTTGCTCGATGGGCGTAGAGCTATATGTGCGCAGTGCACACACCCTTTGCTCATCCCAACTCAACCGTAGCCGCAGACAAAATGCTAAGGAATTCACTGCACAAACGCCCTATTCAACCTTTACCATCAGCACAGTACCTCATTGTCATAATATTATGTTCTTGATGCAACGCATCACCCCGTCATAATGATAATTAAAATGGTAATGATTATTATTATTATAGAGATGATTGACTTAATATGGTTTTTTCGCAATCTTCATAGTTTCAGATTCTTATTCGACTCTCTAACTCTGTTGTTGTTGTTGTTTGCGTCACTTGTGGCAAACACTCAATAACTCTTGTCTTCATTTCTTTGCGTGCATGAGTCACCTAACAGTCGACAGCGATGTCCTGCGTCTGCTATGAAGATCTAAAGATCTACAGGAGAGACGCCTCTTCCTAGACGCGGCACGATTCAGCCCTGTTGAATGCAGAACGCAAATACAAAAGACACGAATTCCTTCGTTCACTTGCTCTGAATGCTATGAATAGAATCTAAGTAACATAAGAAAGCAAAAGAGACACGTTTTATAACCAGACCTGCTTTTATCCACCCAACACATAAACACTCACCGAAAACATTCAGGTTTCCTTGCCAATCTGTAGTAAAGACCTGAGAGAATGAATAACTGAGAGAATGACTTTGTTTGAGCCTTGACAACCATTAAAAATCCCTCGTTTGTTGTTTGCAGAATAATTAACAACAAACTTCCGATGTCCATTATGTTTATTGGTATCCCCACGTGTCCCTACAAACTATCTTTGCCAAATGAAGTCGCTACAATGTCTGCTTCTTGTTGATTATTTTTAAACGATATCCTATCGACTTTATTAATAGGAAATTTTTTTAAGATTTAACTTTGTCCATAATTGCTAATTATTGAACATCTTTAAAGCCACCTTATAGACATTAAAATCTTAAACGTAAATGTATGGCCTTGACCTGCTAATTTTTAAATGAATTGATTGATTGACATCTCTCACCGCCGTTAGGCATCTAACTCCATCGACTGAAATGCATCTTATTACCTCATCACGACGTTCAGTTCGGGGGGCCCGTGGCGCACTAGATAACATCTGGCACAGAGACTACTACGAGAGGTACCGAGTTCGAGCCCCCGTTGGGCGGATATGCTTTGTAGGCTGCTATTAGCGCCGTTGTATTGCAAGCTGTCTGTTCTGTTAGTAGTTAAGATTTCAATTGCATAACATGTAAATTCATTCATTCATTCATTCATTCCGGATATTTATATAGCGCCTCTTCAAGAAACCTACTCAGAGGCGCTCCCAGCCCAGCCACGGCCAAACAGAAAGGACTTTAGAAGTTGGTAGAAAGCAGGCAAATCATTCCGGAGCAGTAAGCGTAACGCAAGCGACAGCCCATTCCAGGTGGAGGGGCCAACAACCGAAAAGGCTCGACGCTGTCTGACCGAGGAGCGGGCCCGAGGGACCAATAGCTCCCCTTAGTCGAAGAGCGCAGAGCTCGACGAGAGGCTAAGTCGGAAACCGGGCGACAGAGATCATATAAGTAGGACGGAGCACTACCAGTGAGACACCGCCAGACAAGTGCTGCTATCCTATAGGATATGCGTTGCGAGGCAGGAAGCCAGTGCAATACATCACGCATGTAGGCAGAAACTGGGGCATATTTGGGAATTAGGGGTCTGCGGGTATACCCGTACCCGCGGGTTTACCCGTACCTGACCCGTACCCGCGGGTCGGGTACGGGTCGGGTACGCATTTCACGGGTCGGGTCGGGTACGGGTAGGGTCATCACGGGTACGGGTATACCCGGTTTTACCCGTACAGACGTGAAGTTTATAGGATACAATGTCGCCTTGCATATAATAGTGAATCTTGCACCGGCAAAGACTTACTTACATGCAGTCTAACTGGCACATCCTAAATCTAAATACCATATGCCTGCACATAATTATATGCATATACATGTACATATATATATAGTTATATACATTTACACATAATATAGACATATATATAAATATACAAATATATGCATACACATATATGCATTTGCACATATATACATATTATAATACACATATACAGGGTGGCCCAATAAAAATGTCCCATCAGATAAAAATGCAATTTCTCCGCAATTAATTTAGATTTTTCTACAAACTTTCAGGATATATAGGGGAAAGATATTTTAAGGATTCCTGAAACTTTCACTGAAAAGTTTCATTGCTTCAAAAATTACAGCTGTTTAAATATTCAATTCCGTATTTTCAAATTTGCACAGAAAAATTAAGTCACTTGTCATTTTCAATGTCAAATAACATCACCTTGCATTACGAATTCAGAAACCTGTTAGACAGTTTATCTCAAAGCATGTTCGACGTGTACACCACCAGCTTTCACATAATCTCAAAGTCTTTTTGTGAAGCTCAGTATTGTCTTTGTAATTGAGTCCTGTGGCAGCTGATCCCATAATATTAACTGCAAGACTTTCTTCAGCTCGTCAGTGTTCTTCAGCTTGGGATGACAACTTAATGTCTGCTAGCATTCAAGCATAGCTCCCCAGACGTGGTAACCAAGATGGTTAAGGTCTGGCGACTTTGTTGGCCATTCGTCTTTGCCAATTAATTAACTGCAGTTCATGGCAATAGTCTTGAGCTATAATTTGCCGTTTGAGCAGGCGTAACATCCTGCTGGAAAATGTAACCAGGCGGTAGAACAGACTTGCAGGTCTTCGTCAATCAGTCTGGGTAACAGAGTTTCAACGTATAGTTTAATGTCTACTTTCCTGTCTGGAATGAAGACAGCACACCTTCCTTACTGCTGTAAAAACGCCAGCAGAAACCATGAAGTGCTTCGAAAACTTGGCTCTCTCAACCACCAGGCCACTTTCGCGAACGTCGCGCCTCTTGCCGGCAGACCAAACGCAGTCGTTCTGAGTGTTAACCGCCGGGTTCAGGTAACAGTTTTCGACAGATTCTGAGATGATCCGAGCTGGAATAGGACAAAATGCAGAGAAATGAACAGACGATCGACAAGTGTTCAGTTCTTCAGTGACTCAATCAACGAGGCCATGCTGAGCTTCACAAAAGACTGAGCTTGTGCGAAAGCTGGGGCGTGCACTTTGAACATGCTTTGAGATAAACTGTCTAACAGATTTTTGAATTCTTAATGAAAGGTGATGTTATTTGACATTGAAAATCACAAAGCGACTGTTCAAATTTTATTTGTAAATTTGAAAATACGGAATTGAATATTTAAACAGCTGTAATTTTTGAAGAAATGAAACATTTTCAGTGAAATTTTCAGAATTGCTAAATAATCTTTCCTCTGTAAATCCTGAAAATATGATAGAAAGATCTCAATTGATTGCGGAGAAATTGCATTTCATCCGGTGGGACATTTTTTATTGGGCCACCCTGTACATACACACATACATAATACACTTTTACACACATATATACATTTGCACGTATATACACGTACTTATGCACATATATGCTTATACACATGATTATCTACATATACATGTATACATATAACCATAAATTATATGTATATATAGGCCCTACATATACACATGTCCATGCATGGTTCTTGTGAACGTGGCATTTATTGATAGTTGTCAAATTGAAGTTGTGAAGTGATTTGTTCCACTAGCACGGTCTAAAAGCTTTTCCAGTCAGGCAGGAACGTTGGAGACCCGGGCTAAACAGCCTTGTTTTTCTTACAACAGGTTGTGGCAGTTCAGGAAGATATATTTCAGAGTTTGTCATCCCTTACCCTCTGTGAAATGTTTAGACTATTAAATGAGCGGTATTATGCATGACTGGAGAGATAAGACGATTGATTCCATACTGGCTGGGTGGCCTTAAGAGGAAGACCGAGAATGATGTTGTTGGACTGGATGATGGAGGAGGATTACAGCTATTTGAAGGCCAGACAGCGTGACGAATGGCAACATTGGACGTATGACCCTGTCTAGGAAGGCAGAGAACCAAAAGAAGAAGACATGTATGCGTGTATATAAATATACATATATACATATATACATATACATTTATATACATATATACATACATATATACATACATACACAGAAATGCTTGCCAGTAAATAGGCATACGGTTGTTTTTTAAGAGTTCTACTGATACGTCAATAATTTTTGCTTTCGCACATCTAACCGTATTGAAGGCCGTCGTAATGTTTTAAATTGGACGATATTATTAGTAACTCTGAGTTTTCTCACATCAAATAATGGCAAACGACAAATGTAAGTAATAAAGTTTTTTTATCTACTGTGCATTGTTTTGCTTCTAAACCGTAGTAATTTAGTATAGATGATACGGCGAGGGAGAGACTTGGTCACCAGGGCTCATATGCCAAGGCTAAGAAAATGAAGTCGTTATAACACTTCATACTCATGGCTGCCTCAGGGCTAGCTTAACGAACCGCTCTTCATCCTCTGCCTCCTCCTGCTTCTCCTTCTCCTGCTTCTATTCACCTCCTCCTCTTTTTAGTATATAGCAGTAGAAGCCTATCATCATCGTCATCATCACCATGAGTTGCTGACGGCAACCATTTGGCGGCGATGGGTACAAATAAATGTGCTCCCTTGTCCTGCTGCTGCTACTACTACTATAGTATACTACTACAACTACTACTACTACTACAACTACAACTACTACTACAACTACTACTACTACTGCTGCTGCTGCTGCTGCTGCTGCTGCTGCTGCTGCTGCTGCTGCTGCTGCTACTACTACTACTACTACTACTACTACTACTACTACTACTACCACTACCACCACTACTATTACTATAACTAGTTCTACTATTACTACTACAACTACAACAACAACAACTGCTACTGCTACTGCTACTGCTACTACTACTACGACTTCTGCTCCTACTGCTGCTGCTGCTACTACAACTACTACTATTACTACCACCACCACTACTACTACCACTACCACCACTACTATTACTACTACTACTACTACTACTACTACTACTGCTGCTGCTGCTGCTGCTGCTGCTGCTGCTGCTGCTGCTGCTGCTGCTGCTGCTGCTGCTGCTGCTGCTGCTGCTGCTCAGCTGCTGCTGCTGCTATTACTAATACTGCCACTATTTCTACTACCACCAATGCTGCTGCTGCTACTAATACTACTACTAGTACTACTACTACTACTACTGCTGCTGCTGCTGCTGCTGCTGCTGCTGCTGCTGCTGCTGCTGCTGCTGCTGCTGCTATATCATCATCAGTCAATTTATTATTACTTCATACTGAGGTGTAAGCCTATTAGCCCGGTAGGGACTGGGACTGTGAGAAGGCGTGCTAATGACGTGGCGGGTACTGTACGGGTAACGGGTATACCCGCGGGTACGGGTCGGGTCGGGTAGTAATTTTGACCACGGGTCGGGTACGGGTAACGGTCCTGTATTACGGGTACGGGTCGGGTAGCAAAAATGCTCTACCCGCAGTCCTCTAATTGGGAATATGACCAATAAGCCGAGCAGCAGAACGAAGGACCCGGTCAAGACGCCCTATTAAGCCAGATGGGTGACCAGCTAGAACCGAGCAACAATGATCAATTCTGCTGGTGACGAAGGTGTGGACAAGTACCACAGCAGCATCATGGGAGAGGGACCTCAGGACAACACGCAACTGACGGAGCTGGTAGTAACAGCTTCGTGTGATCAGGTTGACGTGCTGCGAAAGACTAAGTTCTTGATCAAGTGTCACCCCAAGGTCACGAACAGTAAGCGAAAAGGCAATATGTGGGAAGGTCTCGGCCAACAGGTGTAGGTCAACACCAGCCAACTGTCTGCGACCACCAAGCCAAATGAACTGGGTTTTAGATGGATTCAAAAGCAAGCGATTTGAGGCCATCCAATCAGAAAGGGCATCAATGGCACGGCACATCAGCCCAAATGAGGCCACTGCATCAACTGCACGACAGTGGACGTATGCTTGTAAATGTACAGCGCAGTGCGTTTGTCAGGCTCTAAATTAAAGAAAAGATTATTATTATTATTATAATTATAAATATACTGATGACTGTATCAGGTGAGTGTTTCTCAGAAGGAAGTATGGCCAATTAGTTGTCACGAAGTACTATGACATTTCTTAGAACTTTTGTCTTAGGAAGATGTCTGCATGAGAGACTTTTGATTAACAAGAGAACTTTGCATAGTTACAACATTCTCTGAAAATCCCAATTGGAACAACTATGTTTCTGCACAAGAAACAATAACTGTCAGTAAAACGCACCATTTTAGATCATTTATATAGACTACAGCCAAGTCTCAGCGCTGTTTATTGAGTTCTCTCAAGTCGCTATACAAATGCTCAAATGCATACATACATAATAAACAACGTCGAGATCACGATTTAGCCTATTTGTATTTCAATAAAAAAGAGAATATGAATTTCATCGCTAATTGCGCGTAATTAATAATTTGTATCAAAGAAATAAGGATGTTTTTCCGTTATGTTTTGAATCCATTATTTTGCGTTAACATTCAGCCTTCGTGAACCAAAACGTCAAAGAGCAACCCGTGTTATGTGTATGTCACATAAGCAGCACGAGATTTAGTGTAAATAGTCGATATAAATATGAAAGCAATGAATCACCTGAGGACATCGCATTCACTGCAGAACAATGACTGGGTGTCCAATCGCTTGCAGGCCTAAATAATATGTCTCTTCTGCCATTGGTCAATACCTATACACGCCTCACGAGCAGCGCAGACTATTGACAATGCTTTTGTAAAAAATCAATGTAGTCGAAAGTTCAGTTGAATGCCTGAGTACTACTCTGAATAGAATCATTTGCTTTGATAGCATCCTAGAGCAGATTAATATCTCTTAAGATGAAGAGAGAAAGGGAATTAAGCAAGTCATGATCATAGAGCAGAGGAGGGACTGCTATTACGTTTGATCAGCAGAACTGAACGGACGGCAAAAGAGACGCTGCCTCTGGGTATGTCTTAGCGTTTTATCACTTCAAGATAAGTTGGAGTCAATTCATAGGATTACGTTCGTTTTCAAAAGCGACTGCAAACAAAAGAAAACAAATACCTCGGCAATATACTAGCAGTGTTGCTTAATTGATTTTGCCGTCGACAACCAACAAGTTAACAACTTTGTCTTTGGACTGGATCTAACTGACAATAGACTCCGTTCGTCTTCTTTGACTCATCTGTTGATTCTTTCGTCTTTTGTGTTTGTAGAGTGAAGACTATTTCGACGAGGAAACTTATAGCAACATAAACTACGCTGCTTAGAATGATGGCCGACCGAAGAAGACATTCGCTATTGACAATAGCAACCGTTTTGATATTATTTACATCTTTCGGAAATGGTGCGTACAGTTAGCCTATTGCAATTCCTAGAGGCATTTAAAATTTATCAGTCAAACTGAGATAGTTAAATCCAAGATAACCAAAGCCCGGCGGGTTTTTTTTAGAATAGCCGGTAGCAGACATGGTCTGAAATTACTTATTGTACCATTAACTTAACCGAAAACCAAAACATGAACATTAATCTTAGTTTTGTCAACGTTATTCAGTAATCCTTACGTTTCGTTAGTTCTACCTATAATAATTTTCTCCAAATAATGTTCCTTTTCTGTTTCTTCCCTGAGAGAATTCCTATATCGTATTGAAACAGTTTCTTTGATAACTGATGCCGCTGTGTCGTTGATGCAGTCGACATATTCTGCTCTAGGATTCTGTGCTTCTGAAAACTGCTGCGAAACAGACGTGTAAGAAAAAGCGATAGCCATTCGCCATCATTATCATCATCATCATCATCATCAACACCACTACAACGGTCTCGTGCATTCTAGGCAGTTTGTGACATTATCTCGCATTGTCCATTGATAAAATGCTGACAAGAGAGTTTAAAGACGTGCAATACTAAGTCAGGAAACTAAGATTACAGATCGTATGTTGTAAACAGAAATGTTTTTTTCATGTAGCTACATTCGAGGAATGCAAAGCTTCTCTAAGAAATATCGTTGTCTACGAGGGAACACCGAATACTGTGTTCGACTGTTCAGTTGGACCTAATGGCACGGCGTGGGTGGTTAGGCCAACCTCAAACTCGTCAAAACTTTATCAAATCACCAATTTTAACGACAGCGTTTCGCCAACTTTAGACGGAATATATGCATTTAATCAAACCGGTCTAATTGTACGCAACGCTACTACATACGGATTAGACAACGATATATCTACTGCAGGAACATACATAGTTTCATTCAACTCTACAACCAGGATCGCTTTTAAATTAGTTGTCATTCGTAAGTAATCAATATTCACTTGTTCTCATTATGAACAAATGCTGAGAATGCATAATAATGTGAAATATCAAGTGCGAGGTCAAAAGCAATGTTGATTATCATGGCTCTAGAATTTGATAGACATATCTGACTGACAACATGTTTAAAATAAATTGTGTTTACTGATCGCAAAAGCGAAGTTGAAATACGTGATTCCAAAGATGCAACTTAAAATATTGGTCCAGTGTATGGAATAAGAAAGGTCATCTGTAGTTCAAGGAAAACAGTTTCTCTGTTCAACCATAAGGCAAGCGAATTATAAACTCACAGTTTCACATAGAGGGTTTAATGACTGCCCATATTCTGCTTAAATATTGACTCAGAGAGTCAGATATGTTGCTACAACCACTGCGATTCTTTCGCTGTTTGTAAAGAGGGCTCTACGTAGGCTTTCTCCCAAATGTCCTATCAAACAATTTCCTCAACAAAAATTCACTTTAAGAATTTTCTCAGTCAGCGAATACATGATAATTCTGACGGCCGTTCTTTGACTCAAACGAAATTTAGGCTAAATATTATGTTTCTGCTATCGGAGTTTTTGTGAAGTACTGCTGTTGACATAACATGATTCAAGCATTCACGTCTAGCACGTATATCTCATATAATTATACATTTTTCATAGGTCAGTAATCCTAAAACTGTATTTTGCATCAGATAATTATGCACATCAAACTGATATTTTCAGCTGTGTTGCAGGGCTAAGAGGCCGACAATGGAATAGCGCTTTGAAGCGAACTAAAATCTTATGAAATAAAATATATCAAATTCACTATGATCAGTGTTAAGAAATAGGCCTACCAATGTATTCAATAAATTAAACATTTTCGAGTTTACTTCATATTTAATATTGTGTACCGTTGGCATTTTTGCAGGTTCTGGTCCAACCTGCTACTGCATTCAGTCGGCACCCGACGTCGTCAACATATCTTGCACGATGATTTATGCAGATCACCCAGCATCAGTCATCAATGCAACTTTGAACTGCACAGGAAATGGTCAGGTTTATAATGCAGCCACACTCACGAAGCCCCAAGTGCCTTACACCCCGCCTCAATTTGTGTACAATTCTACATCAACCATCAGAGTTAATAACACGGCTCCTACGACTTACGATTGTGTTGTGGCGTTTGCTGCGCCATGGTTTCCCAGTCCTGGGTATCTGGCAACGAATGCTCCTGATTTCAGTGTAAACAAACAAGGTGAGTGCATGTGCTCAGTTCTCTATTACTATGCCTTACATTCTCATTAGTATAACTCTAATATCAGCATAAGACAAGCGAGAGAAGACCGTGAACGAGCAATACTATTTATCTAGAGAGATCGAAATAGCCGAAATACTTACTTTTGGGTATTTCATGTCGTCCGTTGAAAACCCAATAATTTCACGTAGTCCTGAAGCAGACTTTATAAGCGAATTTGTTTGTATCGGATAATTAGCCACTTTTTGGGAATAAGCAGCCTAGCATTTGGCCATGGCAACAATGACAACCACCATCTTCCAGCAAAGTTTCTCTTACAATCTTATTATGTGACAAACCTGTGGACAATTTGACAACAGGATTCGAGCTCAAGTAGGAGGGGAAGTCTTCACTCATCCTGAGTAAAAGCATGGTGGTGTCAAATTAATAATGAAGAATGCATCGAAAATATATAGCAGCGTCGCTCTTGGCTTAGGATAATTCAGAATGTAAAATTCAACATTTTTCTAGCTGAATTTTTTAGTTTTCTGCGACAGACAACAACCGAATCACAAAATACTACTATTTAGACACAAACTGCTACTACTAAACCACCAAGTACCACTACTAAATCACTAACCACAACTGCTCAACCCTATACCTCATCCACCACACAACTGTTTGCTACTACAAAAGCTCAGACACCAATCACAACAACCAGACCACAAACTACACCATCTCAGACACCAATTTCAACTACCAGACCACAAACTACACCATCTCACACACCAATCTCAAGTACCAAACCACAAACTACACCATCTCAGACACCAATCTCAACTACCAGACCGCAAACTACACCATCTCAGACACCAATCTCAAGTACCAAACCACAAACTACACCATCTCAGACACCAATCTCAACTACCAAACCACAAACTACACCATCTCAGACACCAATCTCAACTACCAGACCACAAACTACACCATCTCAGACACCAATCTCAACTACCAGACCGCAAACTACACCATCTCAGACACCAATCTCAAGTACCAAACCACAAACTACACCATCTCAGACACCAATCTCAACTACCAAACCACAAACTACACCATCTCAGACACCAATCTCAACTACCAAACCACAAACTACACCATCTCAGACACCAATCTCAACTACCAAACCACAAACTACACCATCTCAGACACCAATCTCAACCAAACCACAAACTACCAGACACCACAAACTACACCATCTCAGACACCAATCTCAACTACCAAACCACAAACTACACCATCTCAGACACCAATCTCAACTACCAAACCACAAACTACACCATCTCAGACACCAATCTCAACTACCAGACCACAAACTACACCATCTCAGACACCAATCTCAACTACCAAACCACAAACTACACCATCTCAGACACCAATCTCAACTACCAAACCACAAACTACACCATCTCAGACACCAATCTCAACTACCAAACCACAAACTACACCATCTCAGACACCAATCTCAACTACCAGACCACAAACTACACCATCTCAGACACCAATCTCAACTACCAAACCACAAACTACACCATCTCAGACACCAATCTCAACTACCAAACCACAAACTACACCATCTCAGACACCAATCTCAACTACCAGACCACAAACTACACCATCTCAGACACCAATCTCAACTACCAAACCACAAACTACACCATCTCAGACACCAATTTCAACTACCAGACCACAAACTACACCATCTCAGACACCAATCAACTCCAGACCAGACACCAATCTCAACTACCAGACCACAAACTACACCATCTCAGACACCAATCTCAACTACCAAACCACAAACTACACCATCTCAGACACCAATCTCAACTACCAAACCACAAACTACACCATCTCAGACACCAATCTCAACTACCAGACCACAAACTACACCATCTCAGACACCAATCTCAACTACCAGACCACAAACTACACCATCTCAGACACCAATCTCAACTACCAAACCACAAACTACACCATCTCAGACACCAATCTCAACTACCAAACCACAAACTACACCATCTCAGACACCAATCTCAACTACCAGACCACAAACTACACCATCTCAGACACCAATTTCAACTACCAGACCACAAACTACACCATCTCAGACACCAATCTCAACTACCAAACCACAAACTACACCATCTCAGACACCAATCTCAACTACCAGACCACAAACTACACCATCTCAGACACCAATCTCAACTACCAAACCACAAACTACACCATCTCAGACACCAATCTCAACTACCAAACCACAAACTACACCATCTCAGACACCAATCTCAACTACCAAACCACAAACTACACCATCTCAGACACCAATCTCAACTACCAAACCACAAACTACACCATCTCAGACACCAATCTCAACTACCAGACCACAAACTACATCTCCATCTCAACTACCAGACCACAAACTACACCAACCTACCAAACCACAAACTACACCATCTCAGACACCAATCTCAACTACCAAACCACAAACTACACCATCTCAGACACCAATCTCAACTACCAAACCACAAACTACACCATCTCAGACACCAATCTCAACTACCAAACCACAAACTACACCATCTCAGACACCAATCTCAACTACCAAACCACAAACTACACCATCTCAGACACCAATCTCAACTACCAAACCACAAACTACACCATCTCAGACACCAATCTCAACTACCAGACCACAAACTACACCATCTCAGACACCAATCTCAACTACCAGACCACAAACTACACCATCTCAGACACCAATCTCAACTACCAAACCACAAACTACACCATCTCAGACACCAATCTCAACTACCAGACCACAAACTACACCATCTCAGACACCAATCTCAACTACCAGACCACAAACTACACCATCTCAGACACCAATCTCAACTACCAAACCACAAACTACACCATCTCAGACACCAATCTCAACTACCAAACCACAAACTACACCATCTCAGACACCAATCTCAACTACCAGACCACAAACTACACCATCTCAGACACCAATCTCAACTACCAGACCACAAACTACACCATCTCAGACACCAATCTCAACTACCAAACCACAAACTACACCATCTCAGACACCAATCTCAACTACCAAACCACAAACTACACCATCTCAGACACCAATCTCAACTACCAAACCACAAACTACACCATCTCAGACACCAATCTCAACTACCAAACCACAAACTACACCATCTCAGACACGAATCTCAACTACCAGACCACAAACTACACCATCTCAGACACCAATCTCAACTACCAGACCGCAAACTACACCATCTCAGACACCAATCTCAAGTACCAAACCACAAACTACAGCATCTCAGACACCAATCTCAACTACCAAACCACAAACTACAGCATTGGAAATAAATTATTGCTCGAGCAATGCGATGAAACTAAATAGTTCTCGTATTTCCTGCTAAGTCAATAATTAATTACTGCATGAAATTCTGAAGCAGACTTTATACGCGACTTAATGTATGTGGTCATTAGCCACTTTTTGGGAAGAGACAGCCGAACATTTGGTCATGGCAAAGATAACAACCACCATCATTCAGCGTAGTTTCACCTATAAACTTATACGGTGACTCTGTACTCGAGCCTAAGTAGAAGGCGATGTCTGCACACACTCAGCCTGAGCAAAACCAAAGCAAAACGAAAGGATTCGAATTCTGCATAGAATTCATTGCAAATACATGTACCTCAGAGCACGACGTCTTCTTACGGCTTGATTTAGTATTTAAAATTCAACAGAGGTCTAGGAAGTTTGTTCTGG
This sequence comes from Aporrectodea caliginosa, assembly GCA_020284085.1. NCBI lineage: Eukaryota > Metazoa > Annelida > Clitellata > Crassiclitellata > Lumbricidae > Aporrectodea > Aporrectodea caliginosa. The sequence continues at coordinate 380,510 of JACEVL010000456.1, read as the reverse complement.
CTGATTTACCTAGTTTTCTGTGGCCAAACAACCACTACGTCACCAACGACACACAACAGTTCAGCCAACGACAACAGTTCAGCCAACGACAACAGTTCAGCCAACGACAACAGTTCAGCCAACGACAACAGTTCAGCCAACGACAACAGTTCAGCCAACGACAACAGTTCAGCCAACGACAACAACTCAGCCAACGACAACAGTTCAGCCAACGACAGCAGTTCAGCCAACGACAACAACTCAGCCAACGACAACAGTTCAGCCAACGACAACAGTTCAGCCAACGACTACAACTCAGCCAACGACAACAGTTCAGTCATCAGTAGCAGCCACCAGACAACTGACAACCTCTACTGAGCCACCAAATGCAACTACTCAGTCAACGACTCCAATTATTCCAACAACTATTGGACCGGTGACAACAACGGTTCTAACACCAAATGCTACAACTCAAGAATCAACTGCTACTAAACTAACACCAACTACAGCCAGTCAAACACTAGCTTCATCTTCTGCTGAAGTGACGAGTACCAGTGGACCATCATCTTCAACACCAACTCAACCGCTGTCAACATCAGCTGAGCTTAAACCAACGTCAGCAGAATTATTCACGACGACTATACCCGTAGCAACTCCGCCGACAACAAGTGAGTCTCGAAATAACAATGTTTCTATCGCATAGCTATGAACAATGATGTACAGTAGGGTGCTCCAGAATGTAATGGATTTTAAAAAAGTTCCAAAAAGTACTGCTCCCCGGCGATTTTCCCATTCCATTTATCACTTTGTACAACTGTACCAAGTTTCAGACCAATTCAAAAAGGCTAAGCCTTGCCCCCGGCACAAAATTTTAGAATTTGTGAAAATATGGGAATTTGCTTAAAATCGGCAATATCATGGAGGAAAAATGTAATTATTTTCATGATGATTAACTTCTTTCGTGAACTAGTGTGTGCAGAGGTGTAGTATTGGTACCTGTACTTGTACTCAAGTGCAATTTGAGTACAGTCTTTAAGTACTTGAACTTGTACTGGAGACCTAAGTACTTGTACTCGTACTTGAGACCTAAGTAGGCTACTTGGACACAAATTAACTTTCTACAGGCACTCGGATACTTTACCAGGAAGCTTTGTCTTTCCTTTAAGTCATTAATTCTTACATTCTGGATATTTTGGCAGTTCTGTATGGACCGCATCTTGTTCAGAATTTCTTCCGGTTGTCTTGCTAAAATAGTGGCTACGGACGGTGATAATGCTACCAAAACAATTCTAATATTCCTAGAGCGGTTAAGTTTGGTTATGATAATTTCACTTTCAAGGAAATGCTACTTCTGCTAAGTGCAAGTTTATAGTGAGAAAACAACTGGAACAACATCAAACTTTGGTAAACACTTGCAAAGACTCCATACGGAGAGGTGAGCAGTGACTAACAAATCATTTGAACTCTATCGAGTAATGTAAATGTAAGTCGTCGAACATTCTCAGCACCATACGAAAGCTGCGAGAGGTAAACAAGCTTATTCACCGAAATAATGCATTTTATGAATTGTATTATAGGACTTCTAGCAATAAACCACTGAACCTATGGCTTATACGTGGAATTCATTATGTGAATGGGGCTCATTTGTGAAAATTGTGAGTTTTCTATGTTCCTCTGTGTTCTATGTTCCTTTCGAAAAAGACTTCCGCTGCGTGTGCGAGATGGTGCATATGGCTCTGTTAAGTAAACATTGTCATCTGTATCAAAACGCGCTTAGTTAGGCCACTTAGATAGTCATTTGCGAATCACTTTTCTGTTTTATGTAAAACGCTAATTAAGGAATTTTCTTCGTGTTGCTCCAATAGTCAAAGACTGCCTACAACTAGCATGTTCTTATTTAATGTGTGCCGATATGATTATGTCTTATGTGAATGAGACAGATGCTTTGTTGGGGACTACATCAAGTTTCTTTGGCAGGTGCTACACGAACGTCTCATTTTGGCATGAAAATCACAGATACGGTTGCAGCAACCGAAACTGCAGACCTCAATCGTCAAAAAGTCTAAGCTAATTGTTCAATACTTAACACGATCTTCTGTGAAACCGAGCACCTTATCATCACAAGTGACAACCTGGTTGAATATCAGTGGCCATGATGACTTTGATGAAATTGATTGTTTGGACGTTTGGAATCCAGCAAAACTGTTCTTGACAATAGCGTTTAGAGTTTTGAGTGTGGCTGCATCTAGTGCTCTGGTTGAAAGTGTGTTTTTATTTTAATATTAAAACAGCTTCGATTGAATCTGAGTGACAAGATGCTCACATCCATTATATTTCTCAAAAAAGCAATATTATAAATGAGTGCATGTGGCAATACACCATTGCTTTGTCAAAGAAGTAAATCCTTGTTCTTGCAGTAGCCATGAGTACTTTTACTTGTACTCGATACCTTAGTACTTGTACTCGTACTTGATACTTAAGAAGACCTCAGTACTTGTATTTGTGCTTGCAACCTTTCATGTTCTGGCCAATAAATATGAAACATATTAGTTTTTTCATATATACTTAAATACCGGTAATTTTGTGTTTTCAATCGAAAAATGCGATTATTGTTAAAACTTCATCGTGCTGGGGGCAAGGCTTAGCCTTAATGTAAAAGCCTAATATTTAGATTTTTAGACTCATCTCTATGAGACGCATGGGAAAATGCCCGGGAGCAATGAATTTTCAACTTTTTATTTTCTGGAGCACCCTAATGTACAGGACTACAAGTGCATTAGGGTGTCCCAGAAAAAACGTTTTTTTAGAAAATCTTGGGTCTCACCAGCCAAAATGTTTCTTTGGTAGATGGCAATGTTTTTGGAACATTTTCTGGTTTTTCGGAAGCTATTTAGGGGTCCCCCAAAAGGTTCTAACTTTAGTCTTCATTTTAGCGTAGGATGCTCGTTATTTGCACGTGTTTCAATCTAGAATACTGCAAGGTTGTTAGGGGTGTCCAGAAAAATAATACATCGCAGAAACCAACCATTCTTTTTTTTCCCATTTCTATTCATATAATAATTATATGAATAGAACAATGCGGAAAAATAAAGAATGGTTGGTTTCTATTATTGTCTAGAAATATTTTGTACAGAATTTTAATATGTTATCCTGAGGTCCCTCAAAGCCTACGAACATACCTTACTTAAACTCCCAGAACTCAAGGCCCCCATGCTTGGGTCTTGGAATGTCGGTCCATTGTTGATTTACTCTTATTATCACAAAAATTAAAGAAGAGTCTGATTTGGATGAACTTTTTACGATTTGTTATGTCTCCACGACAGCTACATCTATGTAAAATATAGAATTAAATTCAGGGTCATTCAAGGTCATGAAAATGAAATCTATCAAAAAACAAAGATAAATGATCAGATCTCGGCCAATAATTGTTTAAATTGGTTAACTCTTTCTTGCGTTTCTCGTCATGATAAGGGCTACCTTTGATAAGAAACAAGGACACCAAATGTAAGACGATCGAAAGTTATTTTAAGGACAAAAAAGTCAAGTTCGGAGAAAAAATTGAGGAAATTGCCTTAACTCGGTAAAATGTTGCTCGATTTAAGTTATTCGTTTGCCTGTTTGCTCAGACCGATCAGGGCTACATTCCAGAAGACAGAATACTAAAAGCCGCACACAATCCAAGGTTATTTCAAGGTCAAAACGTCAAAATCAAGGAAATAATTATGACCGTAGATCAGCCAAATGTTGTTTCGTTAAGGGGGTTCTGAATTATCGTCATTTGACCTTGATTTTTAAGTTTTGACCTTTAACTGACCTTGGATTGTGTTAGTCTTCCAGAAGACGGAGTACTAAAAAATTAAAAGGGTCTTCGGGTAGAAGATCTCTCCGTCGAAGACGCGGGACACGACTTCTCATCATAGAAGCAGGACACTCTAAGGACTATGATTCGCCGTTGCAAAAGCATCAACCGTAACTACTTCTGTAGATCACTTTATTCTAATGTAATCGTAATTAGTGTTTTGAATGATGTCAGGAGTCAACTGATAATGTTTGATTTTCTTCTAAAAACTCTATTTTGACTCTTTTACTTAGGATCCATTGACGTCGGTCTACTGGGGGCGAAGGTGACACTCGGGGCCATCTTAGGAACCCTCATGGCGGCCGCTGCTGCCATCGGGGGCCTTTTCGGCTTCATCTTCTTCTGTCCTCTGTTTGCAGCAACCAATAAACCTGCAGGGTAAATTTACATTCTGTCTATAGGGGAGATGTATAATATATTAGGTTAAACGTGTAAGATTCAATCGTGATATTAGAGTCTCATAGTCACGGGGATTCTCTGAACTAAAACACTATTATTTTGTTTCATATCATTGGTGTTCGTCCTCACGCAGAGTGGAAAGACTAGATCTAGATCGCAGTCCTTTCGTCATTGGTGCGAATGCTGTCGAGCCGAAGAACGAGGTCCGCGATCTCGGTCTTATCCTCGACAGCGACCTATCAATGACCACACACATCACGGGACTTGTGAGGACCAGTTTCGGCATCCTAAGACAGCTGAGGTCTGTGTTTCGGTCCCTCACGAAGGATGCGACTCGCCACCTCGTGCAAAGTCTTATCCTGAGCCGAACTGATTACTGCAATGTCGCCTATGCCGGCTTGCCACAGCGCAGTATCATTCGGCTTCAGGCGGTCATCAACGCTGCTGCTCGTCTGGTATTGCGACTTAAAAAGTTCGACCACATTTCAACCGCGATACAAGACGAGCTTCAGTTGCTGAGAGTAGGCGAGAGCATTAAGTTCAAACTTTGCATCCTGGTTCATAAATGTATGAATAACTGCGCACCAGGCTACCTGGCAGACAAGATGAGGCCCCTTTCGGACGATGTCAATAGGTCGCGGCTGCGATCAACAAAGTCCGCTGATGTTTTTGTGCCAGCCACTAAAACCAAAGCGGGTGATCGAGCCTTTCGGGTCGCTGGTCCACGTGCCTGGAACAGTCTTCCTGCACCCATTCAGGAAACCAAAGGTTTATCGATTTAAAAAAACAGTTAAAAATCCACTTATTACTTAATCACGAGCACTAAAATTTGCGCTGACAGCACAGTTTTGTTAAGCGTTCTAGAAGTAGCTTGCTACCAACAACGCTATTTAAATCGTCGTAATTACAATTACAATTACAATTACATTCACATGAAAATATTATTGCATAACAGAATAGGAATTCCAATTGTTACGCCATTGCAAACTTATCGGGTTTTCACGGTAACCTTGTGCACAAACGGTAAATTGTAATTGTGATTAATCCGTTTTAAAACATAGATAATAATTCTGTTGACAGCTTAAACTTATAGCAGGTTCTTGGCATTCCTAATCAACACAAAGTGCATTCTATGCTTGAAAATGTTTGGTAAACGCACCTAAGTTGTTTTTGTTACACCATTAAAGTACTGTTACCATCTACAACAACATACTACAATCACGGACTTCTAACATTTATCCACCGACAACAATAGACTGAAGCAACCGTGGGTGATGATTGCTTTCAAGGCTGAAGCTGTTCCTCTTGTAGGCACATCGTTGGAGACATGCAAAGGTTACCGAGAAGAGAATGGATTCCTGTTCGGAGAGAGATACATCGTATGGAGTACAGAGTTATTCCGTTCTATAAGCAATCCTTCTGCAGATGTCCAACTCCCTATGAATATCGTCTACCGATGAGAGGCAGATGCGTTCAAGCGAGGGTAACACAACCTCGTCTAACATGTGTTTATGAGGACACATGCACCTAGAGAACTATGCCCGAACAATTAACCTCCCACCGTTGCTATGTTCTTAGCTCATCTTGGTATTTAATATGTAATAGCGTTTAACTACTTCCGTCTTATAGAAACCGTTTACAGACAGACTCTAAAGTTCTTGAATTTGTTAATCGATAACTGATGCCAGATCTAACACGATATGAACATTTAGGCCTACTATCATGTTTCAGAGGAAACGATCAACTCATCAGCAGGCATTTGTCCACAGGATGTAATTATAACAAGGCTGACTGTGGAGCATAAGTAAGTAAGTGTAGTCTTTATTGACCAATTGATAATCTCAGGATATAATGGCCTAATTATAAGGAGTATTGCTGCAGAGCATGAAATGAATTTTATTATAAATATTCCAATTGACATTCTAAGACAAAGGAAGCCAACTGTAATTTTGTTGCTGCGTCTAGTCAGTCCAATCCACCCAATCTTTCTATTCCAACAGTTTCCATCAGACTGGTTATTTTGCCTCCGCATCGTCTCCATAAATTGGAAAATTCTCCAGGTTTGCGCCTGTCCAATGATCGCTATTGATCGGCTCTAATCTCTATTCCTCTTTATGCCATCAGGATCCAGTCTTCTTTTGCTCATCATCATCATATCTATGTAACTCTGGTTGTCCTACCTAGCCAACTGTCTTCTCTCTATCTACTGTATGTTAGGTTTTTCTACAGTTTTTCATATTTTGTGACAGATCTAGTAGTTGTGAACTTGTAATGCTCGACTGTTTCGACAGTTCAAATGGTTACTTGCATAACATTCTTAGTTTACTGCTTTAACATAGCCAGCTGCCGTCTGCCAGCCACCGTCCTGACTACTGACAGAACTCCTTTTACATGGTTTCTTTGTGTCTCGAGGTACGACGGTCACATTGCATAATGACGTAAGAGTGTATGTAAGCGATGATAAAGGATGTTAGAAATGGCTATTATATTTGTAAAAGTCATAACGAAAACACTTTTAGGCTAGGGAAAAATAGTCATAAAATTGGCTAAACCTGAAAATGAAATATTTGAGGAATTCAGCGAAATGAAAATCATAGCCTAGGCAGTTATGCGTCAAATAATTAAAATAAGGAGACTGTTGCCTGTTGAGTGTTGACGTTGCCTGAGCGTTGTGAACGAAACACTACGTCTGCAAAACATTTATGTGGATTTGAAAAACGTAAACGACGTCAGCAGATTGAAACAGAATCAAGGAAATTGCCAAAAATCTCCAGTTTCATTGTCACTAAGGCTGACGCGGCAACGGCAATTTCTGGAACGGGATCGGTACTAACAACAGACTGTAGGCTACCAGACAATAAAGATGTCAATGGCCAGTCTGGCCACTGACATCTTCATTGTGACTATGATGATGGTATGTATGTATAATGTATATTCGTATATTTCAGAAAGCAACAGGCAAAACGCTGTAGGTTAACAATAACACATTGACAGTATGGCTACTTATGGATGGGTTAATTAGTACATGTTTTTATATAACATTCTAGGAATAAAGTTCATCGAGTCTTTATCGGGGAGGGTGAAATTGGAGGTGCTGGAAAACATGACTTACCTCTGGATCATAACCTAATAGGCTATTAAATATGCTAGTCAAATGCTACTTTGGCACTATTTTATAGGCCGCCATTTCATATGCAAAGGGCGTTCTTAATGCTTATGCTATCACTTAGCATCTATATGTAATGTCTGTATGTCCATATATGAACGGAATAACTAATTCTGGTTATTCAAGGTTGATTTATCTGTAGACCTATGATAGCGAAATATTACGCAATTGTATGACTGTGGCCTAAGATGTTGAGTTAGACCTAGGTGGCAGATAGCATGCACATGAGTCCATGAGTACCATGACATAATTGGTAAGACCGTAAAAAGGAGGGCTACGGGGTTTACAGGGCCAAACAGGAGCCTATGCGGGACCCCCTCCTGCACCTGGACCAATGAAAAGCTAGCTACGCCACTGATCGGGTGGATCAACTGGTCTCAGCTTAATACATTAAATGTCATATCAATCTGATTGGATGTTTTCTGGGTTTTAATTTAGCCAAACATCTAGTTTGTCTCTGCGATATGTGCTGACAGCAACTGCCAATATATTGTCGTCTTTGACTCTTTCGTTTGCTTAAGTTCTTGATTTGATTAGGATGTTTTCTGCGCATAAACTGCATTTGCCTTCTACTAAGTTATTGTCCATCCTAGCGCTTTTTGTGCTTTGGCATAATTATGTATTCGCTAAATGCTTATCATAGCTGCGTCTACACCCTGGGAGTCTGCCTGAAACTTTTCTTACTAAACTCAAAACTGTTCTTTTTGGGCGCGTTGGAGTCGGGAGCGCCTCTGAATAGTTTCCTTGAAGGGGCGCTATATATAAATTCCCGAATAATTAAATATACATGTACGCTTTAACCACTGTCCAGGCTAGGAGTGCGTTTTTTTGTTCTGTTGCCAGGATACGCGAAAATGAATATCACTTGAGTATCTTTCATGGTTTTACTAAATTATTGTTATTAATAATTAAATGACTGTGTTAACACGAAGATGTGCTTCGTTACCAGTTATGCTAACTTAGGGAGTAAATAGCAAAAAATTGTATACAGCCGAGGTATAAATATCTTTGAAGTTGAAACATTCAATGGTGCGCTAGGATAGTCTACGTTATTGTTCTTAAACATTTTTATCTCTTTCAGACACCAGTCTGTCTAAGCCTTATCCATAATTCCGTAAACATTTTAATTAAGCATACAATTTTCCAGCAGTCTGCCAATACACCTCGTGGATGTCTTGTTCTTCAGTTTAGCTGTTTGTCATGAAAATGCATTCAGAAGAAACGAAAACGTATTTTAAAGAGTAATCGGAATCACATTTTGTGAGATACGATTCTGTTGAGATACGATTCCAAATTTTCCTCCAACAAGTCGTCCCAAGAGAGTCACAGTCTTACTTCATGATAGCTTGAAAAGTAGGATAAGGTTTACTATAATTGCTTACTGCATCTGTATTAATTGTTTTCTTACATGTATATCAGCTGGCTAAATAAAGAATATACTTACTTACTTACATTTTTACTTACTGGCATACCAAAGAGCGAAAGAAAGGCCGCCATTCAAATCCAAGAGTGAAAGGGTCAATAGGTCAAAGGGAGGCGGTGCTTCACAGACAACAACAACATAACAAAGAGCAAAAGGCAGAGTTCAAGAGGTCAACGAGGTCAAAGGGACCAACGTTGCTTCTCAGACAACAACATAGCAAAGAGCACAAAGGCAGACCATCCATCTAGACCAGACAGACAACCATGTCTACCACACACACCAACCTAACTAAACGATAGTCACTGAACAAGAAGAAAATCCTAAACCCGTCTCTTGAATTCTTCACAAATTGGTCCAACTGTGAATAAGTCTGACTTCTTCGACGGTTTTTATCCTACTGACGACAAAGTTGGCGCTGATTCTGATAGCTTGAGACGCGTCGAATTAATTTATGGTGAAATGTGAATTCGTTTTTATGCCCAATGCTTATATCCTGAAAACATTTGAAGGTTATACATCACCCTTTACATTACAACTGAACGGACCCAGCAGTATGTAATGCTCTGCCTGTTGCATTTCATGATCTTCAGATATATAGCTGGAGGGATTTTGAAATATGTTGAAGACTCATTTGTCTATGTCATCTTATCAACAGATGATTAAGCAGATTTGCAGTTGCCTTATCTTGCGTTTTACAAATTCGACTTATAGTTAAATAAAATAATTATAAGCTCTTCTTCATCACTTGAGCATAATAGCAATAACAGTAACAGTGGTGGTGGTGGTGGTGGTGGTGGATATTGCCTGTGTGATTTTGAAATATGCGAATGTGTTTTATTATTAGCTTTTGGCAGTAGCAGTAGCAGTAGGCTACTTCACGCGTCAGTTAATCGTATGCATCGTCTGTTCCACCAGGAGATCCTTAAACTATGCAAGGGCATTGACCGTGAACATAGGTCGCACGTGTGGTTAAGAGGTATGCGCATGGCCTGGCAATTGGGTTGGCGCCTCTCAAGCACACTTACATGTGGCGCCTGTGTGATTTCTAAATGAGAATGTGTTTTATTACTGGCATTTGCTAGTCAACAAGCTAAGTCTATTGCGCTGATGTTTGCCACAAATGGCATCCACAGATGGCGCAACAAAATCAAATCCACACTTAGGTTAATTGGTGAATAAGTCTTTTCAAAAAGAGCGAAGTCTCGCATGAAAAGCAAAATAGGATCAATGGCTTAACCAGAGACAGACAGACAGACAGACAGATAGACAGATCCCGTGCTTTGTGCCCATAACGGGAAAAGCTCATTGACACAGCCAACAACCAACAACAACCAACAACCGTAGGCCTAATGGTCAACAGACATTAAGGTGATCTGTGTACGCAGATGACTATTGGAATGTCTAATCTTGATGTTATCCTGGTTTGTGGTGTACTGTGATTCTTGCCAATGAATGTAGGGCTGTCTAAAGTTTTCAATGTTTGATTCCTCGTATAAATAGCGAGCGACTTGCAGTAGTTCAAACAACCCTCTACAGGCAAACAAGCATCGACTAAGGAAGAGTGGCATATTGACCTACATGTATACAAAAGAATTACATATGTAGGCTACGCCAATATATGTATATAATACATATCTTGCGGATGGTTTACCCCAGGGCTCTGTCCTCGAGTCCATTCTCTATATCATTATATTATTTAAACTTCTGGGCTTGCCTCACTCATTACGACATATGCGATTATGCGGTCTTTGGTCGGATATATTTGCTGACGATGAATGAATGAATGAATGATTGTGTACAGTCGTATAAGCATTGCCTGTCATCAAACGCCATCTCAACGGTCCGGGGCAGAAGTGGACCTTGGCTGCTCTGGAAGCATGGCTGTCGTCAAACCGACTGCACCTAAGTCCAGCTAAGACTAAATTCATCTGACTAGGCAACCGAAGCAACTCCTCAAACATGACATCACTGCTCTCACAGCTGAATTCGCCGTGTCGGTCGGTAGACTGATGGCGCCTCCAGGTCAGTCCAATGACCCGCGTCGTCGTCCTCCGCCGAGACGAAAACACCCGACTAAAGGTGGCCTACACGATACGAATGGTTTAGACTCGATCGTACATCAGTAGGATGGACTGATCCAGTCACGTATAATGTATATAATTATAATGCATATAAATTTGCTAACTAACAGTCGGTTCATTTAGGTTTCTAAGATTAAATTTATTTATTTCTTTAGTGTTCGATTACTATTTTGAGCATTATTACTATAATTATGAGCAGACCTAACGGAAATCGTCGGGACTTCCTGGTTGAGGTGCCGCGGATCTGGAATGCTCTGCTCGTGCCACTAATGCTGTTGCTACATGGTTTTCTTAGACTCTGTAAGACGCACTTTTTCAGCTGTTTGATGGCCATGTGTTGAGCGCTTCTGAGAGACGTGGAGCTTTATTTATAATGTCTTGTTACATTACATTACATTATTAATGTTCCAAAATCATATGGCCTTCTTCACTACTGAGTCACTATTATGTAGTTTATGGTATTGCAGTTTGTAAATTACACCAAGACAACCGTTGATAACGCAAAAACGTTCTAATTGATCAAAGAATGAACCAGAAGCAACAGACTGAATTAAGAGACGCAATTCTCTGTTCTAGTGTCATTCTGAATCTATGCGATGTTTCGTGATAGCACAGCCCATTATTTCTCTCACACAACTTGACGCGAGCCTATTATGAATCAATGTTATGCACACGAAAGCCGATGTGTGTATATACATATTTTATGTATATGCCAATCTACAAGTCCTACATGTATATATAAATTGTATATATATACATTGGTATTATTATAATAGCGTTAATGTACATCAATGTATAAATACATACATAATTTTTGTGTATTGATGTATTTTTTTCATACGCATTATTACCAGTTTGGTGTGTGTGTGTGTGTGTGTGCGCGTGCGCGTGTGTTTGTGTGTTGTATCTATGACTCCATGAGTAAAATCCATGGTTCGTTGCATGTTATTGACCTCATGGACTTCAGCCACATAACTCAAAGCAGACTGACAAGAGATGGCCGATGGTGGATGTGTTGACTCCTTGTGCCTCATTCGAGGGCCACACTCTGTAAGCAGCAGCGATTGCCTTCTTCAACGATTCCATTCAAGTCGATTAGTGAAGCATGGACGACGAGAGACGAAGAGAGGAATCGGTTGAAGAAGTTGCCTGTCATCAACAAAAGACGAGGTTGGCCACTATTTAGACTGTCTACTTCTTTATGCAAAGCTCACTACGGATAATAGGCCTAGAGAGTGTACACTAGGGTGTCCCAGAAAAACCAAAGTCCTCAAATTTTAATGGCCAACCTCTAATAAGTTTCTCTTGGATATTCTGATAAAAAATGCAAAGTTACAGCAAGATTGAAGATCATTTAGACGTGGCTCAAAGCCTTTTCAAATTTCGTATACCCCATGCAATAGCCTGTGTGGAAAGTTTACCAACACATCGGTTTTCAATGCATAACATTCAAACGGGAAGAGATATTCAAAATTCCTTTGGTGACATTTCCTGGAAATGTTTGCTCACAACATAGGCTTTGTCTCATAAGGTTACTCTTGCATGACGCCATGTGACATGACGTCAAACTTTGACGTCACAGTTGACATTGCGTTAGATCAATGTATCCTCTTAACGTGTTGTTCTTAAAAGGTTTATTTTTAGGTTTCAAATTATGGTTTTAGGAAAGAAGGATTTGCATAAAATTTTCTTGAAACCCCTTAGCAGTTTCTTCTTCCAGAACATGTGACATAACGTCGCTCAACTTTTAAAGTAACCTCTCCTATCTCCAAAGCCAGAAGTCTTGGAAAGGAGATCTTGGTGTCTGCAGACTAGGGTTATCAACTACAAGGAATTTGATAATAATATTATATTTCACAGATCACGTGACCTCACTCACCGTGACGTTCCCAGTGAACTTATATATATCCATAGCCACCCACAGGTCTTAGAAAGGTGATCTTGGTGTCATCTGTAAGATTTTTGAGTACAAGAAATCCTGAAGACACATGCCTACCACTCTGCGGTAATTACATTCCATGATCTATAATAATCAAGTAACACGTTGATTGGTTTGTAACAGTTTATATGACCTTGGAAAGTCGTAGACAGTTTCCCGTAACAATTTTCTGTGAATCACAACGTACAGTAACAAATCTCGTGTTTATGAAAGTGCTTTAATGCCGTAACTGAAGATAAACCACAATCACAAATCTACTGCTTTCAGTTCCCGAGAAACGAAGGGCAACAACTCCGGGTCGTCAAGTGACCTTGAAGCTCAGATGTAGTGGAATGTAATTAGTAACTTATATAGCGCCGTTCACAGCAGTGACTATTCAGTAGTGCTCGCAGTGCGAGTACCCCGAGAGAAGAAATAGGTTTTGAAGAAAGAGAAAGTAGGAAAAGATCTAGAAGGAATGGAAACGCGTAAAGAGGAGGGGATGGAATTCCACAGGCAGGCCCAATGGTGAGAAATGACCTAGCTTGCGCCAAAGTGGTCCTAGTTCGCGGGACAAAGAGATCATGCTGGTCCAAAGAGAGGAAAGGTTGGAGAGAAGCTGCAGAATGAGGAAAGCGATCGAAACCTATAATGTTGAGTGTACAGTTTTTTTGGCGGCCCTTAAAATCATAAAAATAATTAGACATCAAGAAAACTATTCTAGTACTTGTAGTTTCGGAGAATCAAAGGTTAAATATTTCAGGTCAATGGACCCTGAACTACAGTCATGCACTGACCATATGATGTTCATCATAACTCTGTTGAGTATACTTCTTTGGAATCCAGGACTCTGAAAAACATCATATACGCCAGGAATTTCTTTACATAACTTGTAGTTCCAGTGTGGCCAAAGATTAACCATAACAGGTCGAGTGACCTTGAACTACAAAGTCAAGCGATGGTCATACGATGGTCATACCAGGTTGCTTATAACTCTATTTTATTTCCTTGAGCCCAGTGGGCCTATCTTGGACTGACATCTTCTTTTTAGCCTTCACCGAAAACGAAATATTATGACAATAGATGTCAAATGACCTTGAAAATGAAGGTCATACGATTGTCCTACAATGTTAAAAATAGCATATTTGACGTCTCCCCGGAAAACCCTGTCATAGACACAAAAATCACTTCTCGATTGCTTTTAGTTCCTGAGATACTCTGGGATAAAATTTCTCAATGGTAAATTAATGTGTATGGCTCAGCTGTACAATGCTTAACTGAGAGTCGCTTGAGCCACGCCTAAATGTTAATCTAATTAGCTGTAACTTCGTACAATATAATCTCTTCTTCTTCAGGCGTGCGCCAACGATGAGTCCTTAACATGACATCTCCAAATCTTTCTGTCTCTGATTTTATCCATGGCTTCCCTCATGTCCATGTTCATGTTAAAGTTTCTTGGTCTTATGCCAGGTGGTGACCATTCCTCTCCTGGCAGGGTAAGGAAGCCGGTGGGCCAATTAGTAGCGCCTCTTTCGCCCTCAGGTGTCCTTCCAACACCTGCCTCCTGCGTTGGCCAACCGTTTCGGGGTTCCTGGTGAGCCTGTCCACCTCGCGTATCGCCCTAGGTGGTCCTTCAGCCGAAGCCTTCTCCACTGATGGCATAGCCTCACCAGGCAATCCCTTACTTGGCTGTTCACCCCCACCCCCACCACGGTGAGGTGCAGGTAGGACTTTGGGGTGGTGTAATATAATAACTAGTCCTAAAGAAACTTTCTAGAGGTTGGCCATCAAGATATATAAACTTTTTAAAAGTTTCTGTCGTTTTGGGACACCCTAGTGTACACACCTTCCGTATAATAGGCCTACATCTCATCTGAACCTAAGATGTAAACAACACTAAAAGAAATCCATTGCATAGACGCCCTAGTGAACTTTCTGTCATATAAGCTAATAAAATACAATGACTACTGTAACAGAAGCAATAGGAATTCGAATCCTCAGTCATGATTCCATGTCACTACTACGTCCCACCGCACGATGATGATGACGACAATGATGATGATGATGATGACGACGACGACGATGCTTACGATAATGTTAATTATAATGATGGCAACGACAGGGACACCGACAAAGATAACAATAATGATTAAGGTAATGATAAAAATTCATGATTTATTCATCCATTTGGATATATATATATATATATATATATATATATATATATATATATATATATATATATATATATATATAGCGTCCCATGAAGGCTACTACTGAGGAGCGCTCAGTGATAGTGATAATGAAAGTGACGAGTGAAGTGTGAGTCTTTGATAATAATTATACATCTAATCCTGCTCTCCAATCACTTGCTTCTGTGGCCAACCGATCCACTTCTGTGGCCAACAACTCCGCAAATTTGATTGGCAGAGGAACTGTTTAAGGTGGGTGACATTTAGGACGTGAGAGGTTGGAAGGACGCGGACTGAATGGGAGAGGATAGGGATTCTTAGACAGATGAGACTTTAGAGTGGAAAAACTGAGGAGCGATGGATAGAGGAGCTTGAAGCAGATGAGGGAGGGTGAGCGGCTATACTTGAGCAGGAATTGAGAATTTACGGAAATCTGGAGTGAGATCGCCCCCGTTTTAGGTTCAGTTTGGTAAATGGATCGATTGCAGGATTTGAGATGAATATCATTGCATAGTGACTGATGGGTTGGAAATAGTGAGATAAGTGTATGATCGGATAGAGCGGGGTTACCGGATGGTGAAGAGTTTAGGACGTAGTGCTTGCATTGTGAAGAACAGCGATCACATGTTTACTTATAGAATAATATCAAAAGGAAGATAAATTTTTTCGTAAGAATATTTTCACTAAGAACCGAACGCGTCATCATAATTGAACTGAGGTATTTGCTTCTTTTGCACGTGTGGCCTATATCTGAATAGGATTGTAACTCACCACGCCTTTTCAGAGAGGCTACGAGTATGTAGCGTCGCTATGTTTAGGTTTTGATAGCAAACGCAGAGCCTCGTTGATGCGTGTCAGGTAAAGCGTACATGCAAGAAAAGAATTACTTGATCTTTGCGGCCAACAACGGTTTAGAGACGTAAGATATTGGGGTTCAAACCCCAGCCACGACAGAAATCATTTTCATTTCTACTTCACCTGCGCTTTTTGCCAACTCAGCTAGAATACGTAGACCGACCTTACAATGTCAGTGGGAAGATGAAACGGAAAAGAAGAGGATTTTATTATACCCGCTTTTTTATATATACCGTGGCTAAGAATACTGAATTTGCTAACAATTCATATTCATGGCTCCCTCTAGAGCTAGCTTAAGAAACTGCTCTTCTTCTTCTTCCTCCTCTTCTTCGTTATTTACGTCCATGGTTCAGGTGAGAATGGGGTGAGGAGGGTGGGGGATTGGGGGTGGGGGATCTGCACATCTCCATAGCCAACATCAAACGAGCCATAAATGAAAACTAGAAAAGTTCTAGGTCAACATTTCCTTTTGTTGCTGACAGGCAAAGGTTTAGCCAACGCCTTTTGGTTTGTATTCGTCCATGCTCCACTTATCGACTTCAGTTGGATCGTGCAAAGAGGAGGAAATCGAAGTCGTCTACAACGTGTCACACCATAATGAGGCTCAGAGGCTAAAGCTAAGGCTAGGAAGACGTTTGCACTACAGGAGTTTCACTGTAAATTGAGAAAACATGTAATACTATAGCAAACTTTCGCTGAAAATTCTGTTTATTCTGGCTCATGCTCAACAAACATGTCGCCTGATTATAAGAAAATATGCTGGATGTGTCCCAGCGCCAATGACTGGTTCCTGATATATAGGCGATATCAAATTCCATAAACATTCATAATAAGCTGGTGCCCTGCGCTTGGCTTTCGAGTGGCGCTTTAGAAGTTTGGAGAATACGATTACGATTACGATTCGTACATTTTAAGCAGCGTTCAGATCACAAAGATACCCATAACTTAATCTATATTTCAGTCAAGGCAAAGTCACGTGTATTTAATCAAACAAAAACAACTTGATAGAAAGATGTTTTCATAAATAAAAGTAAGGTACAAGCAGAGTTTGTGTTCATTTCACATTGAAATTATTCTCTTTTTTGACGATCTGCCTTCGCAAGCAAAGCAGCCAATGACAACAATAATTATTGTTTTGTGTATAATGGCACATGTGCAAGAGCTTCGATGCGTAGACGTATTTCAATATTATTATACTCTGTATATATACATATATATAGCAAAGTAATAAATTACCCGAGACAACCGCAGTGTGTGCAGAGCAATGACTTGGTGACTGTTCGCTTCTAAACCATAATGTCGCTTCTGCCATTAGCCATAATGTACGAACACCTCGCGAGCAGTGCAGATCATTTAAAGCGCGCTGCTAAAAACTTAATGTAGTCGAAAGTTCAGTTAACTCCTGAGTGTTACTCTGAAGTCGGTCTTGCTCTGCTGATGATATCTGTTCAGATGAAGAAAGACAGAAAATGAAGCAGATCAATATAGTTGGGAGGATGTGTGTGTAATCAACTGAACAGAACTTACAACAAAATAGAGAACTCGGGGTAGATGCAGTCACTGACTGTGTTATACGATGAGTCAGAGTTAATACCATTGATTGCGTCTATTTATGTCCGAATTAACAACTATAGCAATTGAGCCTTTGCATGAGAATTCGCTGACAACAGACTTCTGTGTGATCCGGTTTCAAGATCCGTTCGTTTTCATTGTCTTAACCACTGAATCATCCTTCCTTCGTTTCTTCTGTTTGCAGAGTGAAAGACTTTTCGACGAGGAAACTGATCACAACATAAACTACGCTGCTTAGTATGATGGCCGACCAAAGCAGGAATTTATTATTAACATTAATCTCTTTTCACTTTACCTTGTAACCGGTTGCGGCTTGTCAACCTGATTCACATTAAACGAATATATATAACATATTTGATGTTAAGATTAAGCACAGTAATCTCCGATCTATTGTAATACTACTGCATGCATTTCTGCTTTTTGAATTTTGCATTTGAATGCGGCAATAAAATTAGCACAGTCATTCGAAATGAAAAATTTCTTATGGATAAAATGGTTCAGTGTACTTTCTCATGTTATTATTGGTACAGCCTTAAACAAAGTCTTGGCAAACACACATAGTAGAGGTCTGCGGGTACAGCATTTTTGCTACCCGACCCGTACCCGTAACACAGAACCGTTACCCGTACCCGTACCCGACCCGTAGTCAAAATTACTACCCGACCCTACCCGTACCCGCGGGTATACCCGTACCCGTACAGGAACCCGTCACGTCATTAAGACGCCTTCCCAAAGTCCCTATTCCTACCAGGCCAATAGCTTACAACTCAGTATGCAGTGAAATAAATAAATTGGTTGATGATGATGATGATGATGATGATAGTAGTAGCAGTTGTTGTTGTTGTAGTGGACCTAGTAGTAGTAGTAGTAGTAGTAGTAGTAGTAGTAGTAGTAGTAGTAGTAGTAGTAGTAGTAGTAGTAGTAGTAGTAGTAGCAGTAGCAGTAGCAGTAGCAGTAGCAGTAGCAGTAGCAGTAGCAGTAGCAGCAGCAGTAGCAGTAGCAGTAGCAGTAGCAGTAGCAGTAGCAGTAGCAGCAGCAGTAGCAGTAGCAGTAGCAGTAGCAGTAGCAGTAGCAGTAGCAGTAGCAGTAGCAGTAGCAGTAGCAGTAGCAGTAGCAGTAGCAGTAGCAGTAGCAGTAGCAGTAGCAGTAGCAGCAGTAGTAGTAATAATAATGGCAGCAGCAGCAATTGTAGTAGTAGTAGTAGTAGTAATAAGCATGGAACCTGTCACATGCAACTGTCTCAATTGCATTGTACATTTATCTCCTTGGTATATAATGCTGTCAGCTAGAACACTAAGTAACTGTTAGTAGTACGTTGCAGACCCGGTCAGGGTCATTGTGCGCCGACATTCTCTGTTATAAATATGTAACGGTGACATTGTAACCCCAAAACTTCACGTCGGCACGGGTAAAACCGGGTATGCCCATACCCGTGATGACCTACTCGTACCCGACCCGACCCGTGAATTTCCGACCCGACCCACGGGTACGGGTCGGGTACGGGTATACCCGCAGTCCCCTAATACATAGGCCTATATATTAAGGCTGAGCACTTAACGCGTTATTAACGCCAATAATGCGTTAATTAATTAACGCGATTACATTTTTTAACGCAGTTAACACGATTGTCACTGCCTCCAATTATTTCTAGAAATGCGCTTAAACAATTCTTGATAAAACCGCTCAGTTTAAACTTTAAACTTTAAAGTAAAAACAAAAAGTAAAAACAAGTACAGTAAAAGCATGTTTGCTTTTTGATTATTGTCTGCAAGCATTTATATAGCACATATTCAACGTAACTACTTAGAGTCGGTAGAGTAGTTGTACTTGTTATCTATTGTGACATGCGTTAAAAATTAATCGCGTTATTCAAAATTTTAATCATGCGATTAATTTCGATTAAAATTTTTAATCGTTGCCCACCCCTAATATAATTATATACAATCATATTCATGATTATTATTAATTCAAATTGACACACCGCAGTGTGATTACAATTCATAGTGTGAACGAATGATCACCAGTTATTACAGGAGTCGCATTTAACTGTCTGGCAGCCAGTTAGGCGCCCATAACATCCTACTGCAGCTCATTTTACCATCACCACCTAGCGAATGGAAGGCTGAGTCGACCTTTGGGAGGGTAGCGGGAATCGATCCCGCGTCCATGCTGATCTTCTGCTCTTCTTGCCGGAGTGTTTTTCATTCACCTAAACCGCTCCCCGTTTGCTCTATGTCTCACATTTCCTAAGCCTTATTTGCTCATCATTCATCATCATCATCATCATCATCATCATCATCAATATCATTATTATTATTATTATTATTATTATTATTATTATTATTATTATTATTATTACTACTATTATTATTATTATCATCATCATCATCATCATCATCATCATCGTATACTCTATAGAAAATAGCAACCCATGACATTCAATCATTCGATAGAAATCAAAACTTTTAATTTCTTAAATTCTCAATGCCTGTACCTCGTTGCAGTATGACAACTTGTTTCTTCAATAAACGAAAATATATATATCATCATTATTATACTACTGACATTAGTCATTGTTGTGATAATTTTATCTTACACTGATTACAGGACCATCTTCTATTTGATTAAATGTTCACAAGTGAATTTTTAAGACACGTGAAGCTATGTCTAAATTTATATTACACACCAAGGCTCAGTATCACATATAAACAGGAATGCTTATAAACAGGAATGCTTATAAACAGGAATGCTTGTTTTCATTCAGGTACATACGAGGAATGTGTGGCTTCCTTAAGGAATACCGTTGTTTACGAGGGCGCACAGAATACGGTATTCAACTGTACAAATGGACCAAATGGCACAGCGTGGTCTGTTAGGCCAACCTCAAACGCTGGCGGTTCTTATCCAATCACCAATTATAACGACGTCGTTTCTTCATTTTTAACGGCGCTCTACGCAATTAACGACACAGTTCTAATTATACGTACAGCTACCACAACAAATGAAACAGGTGGTCCGATATCAACTGCAGGAGTTTACATAGTTCAATTTGCAAACAGCACCAACAGGAGAGCTGCGAAATTAGTTGTCATTCGTAAGCAAACTAATTCTTTACCTATTTCAATTACGAAAAGTTGATTATACAGAGAATGAGTTTAAATGCCAAATTTTAGGCCGATAATATAATAGTATGACAGAGAAGAAATAGGCGCTATAGAAATCAGACAGTATAGAATCAGAAGAAGGAATAAGGGAACTAGCCACATGCATTAATTAACTGAAAGTGGTGCAGGGTAGATTATTTTTAGACGGTCTGAGTTGATGTAACACTTCAGCCACTGCAGACCCAGTCATCACGGCTTACTTAAGGGAGGAAGAGACCAGAAGGCCATGCTATCCAGGATCGTAGTTGCTGGAGATAGAATGCACTGTAACAGTCCAGAAGAGAAAGGAAAGTAAAAATTGATTCAGTCTAACTGACCAAAGTAGATAGCCGCTGTCCGACGGAATAGGTAAGGAACAAGAGGGTTTGGAGGAAGAGACTCAGCCGGTGAGCCGCTGAGCCACGGTAAGAGAGAGAATAATAATTTAAGGGATAGAATTCGGTTAGAGAGGGTCAGACAGAAAAGAACAGAAGACGCAGACGCTGGGTGAAGGAGAACGAGGAGTCGAGCGAAACGCAGCTGAAGAGAGAAGAACGAATGGAGAGACGGGACTGAACAGCGGTCAGCTCATCATTGGGATGGAAGAGACAGAGAAGATGAACGTAGTTAAGTTGATTATTATTATTTTTATTATTATTTTTATTATTATTATTATTATTATTATTATTATTATTATTATTATTATTATTATTATTATTACTATTATTATTATTATTATTATTATTATTATTATTATTATTATTATTATTATTATTAATATTATTATTATTATTTCCATATTTGCCATCGCCATCATCATTAGATTAATTTAACTTAAGCGAGTTGCTCTTGTGAGCTAGATAGTTCTCTTTGTAAACTTTCACAGTGGGTGTTTAATTATAATAAATCATTTAAACTGAACTATGATTATATCTTCAATTAATCTAATCCTCAACTCTGTGATAATAGTATGGTTGACCTGGACTCTGGAATTTGAGTGAGAACATGTTTTAAATTATGTCAATATCAATATGACCAGAACTTTATAAGTATTGATAAACACGGTTTCTTTGGATTAGAATGAACCTTCAACTCTGAAAATGCTAGATACCAATTATTTATATGAATAGGCCTAGTCATTAAAACTAACGTTTTGAAATTAAAATCAGTATTTTGAGTAACTGGTTGTCTTGCAGGTTCTGGTCCGATCTGTTCCTGCATTCTGTCGAGTTCCGTCGACGTCATATCATGCACGATGATCTACGCCGATCACCCAACCGGTCCAATCAATGCAGTTATGAACTGTTCAGCAAATGGTCAGTTTTATGCGTCAACAACTCCCACGAAGACTCTTCTACCTTACATCCCGCCTCAATATGTGTACAATTCTACATCGACCATCACCGTTAGTAATACCGTTCCTGCCATCTACGATTGCCTTGTAACGTTAGCTGCACCACCATATGCCGTTCCTCCTTATCTGGCACAGAATGCACCTGATTTCAATGCTACCTCTACAGGTGAGTGTATTAAAACTGGCGTTCGTTATTGTCTCATTGTAATTAGAAGGGTTGCACTTCTCAAAATTTAGGAGCTGTATCGAATTCTGAACAAGAAAAATGCTTTTAGCCAAAATGATTTAAAAAAACTGGCTTTTGATATTTCCTGCGATCGATAAGCTAACAGTTCAGAAGCAAATTATATGAGCTATATGTTTATAGGGAAATAGTGGCCACTTAAGCTTATGTGTGAACAAACGGTTGAACAACATTTCGCCATGGCAATAGCAGCAGCCATGTCAACATAGTCGCTCATCATGGTTTCGCTGAATAACTAATGATAGTTCCAATTAATATGCGTGCAACCTACTCCTCAGCAAGCGCACAGAGAAATCGAATAATTCAATTTATAATATGGATGTAAATAAATCGCATTGAATATCTTCTTACTGTTTAATTCTGATTTTAGAATGTAACAGAGTTGTAAGAATTTTGTTTTTTTTTATTTGTTTAGTTTTCTGTGGGTCAACGACTACTGCGCCACCAACGACTACAACTCAACCGCCAACAACAACAACAAGGCCATCAACTGCAACCACTGCGTCACAGCTGCAGACGACGACTACTTCATTACCAACAACTACAACTCAAACGCCAACGACAGCAGCAATGTCATCAACTGCAACTACTACGCCACAGCTGCAGACGACGACTACTTCATTACCAACAACTACAACTCAAACGCCAACGACAGCAGCAATGTCATCAACTGCAACTACTACGCCACAGCTGCAGACGACGACTACTTCATTACCAACAACTACAACTCAAACGCCAACGACAGCAGCAATGTCATCAACTGCAACTACTACGCCACAGCTGCAGACGACGACTTCATTACCTACGACATCTGCCATGGAACAAACAGTGCCAACAACTCAGCAGATGCCAAGCAGTAAGTTCCAAAGTGACGTTAACGATTAATTGTATGAAACTTAGAACCCAATGGAGACACGTCCTTCTGAACAGGTGCCACTATTATAGGCCTACAACGCTCTAAGACAGAGAAACCATTATCTCTTAGAGATCGACCCTGAATGCAATTATTCAGTAGACAACCAGGGCAAACAGAAAACACTTAAACTATTGGAGAACCGTGTTATCTGCAATAACACAATTGTATTATGTAGGACATAATGACAACTGTGTGTAAAAAATTATCTCAAATTAAAAAAAAATTCCGTCAGTGTTCACTTGATTAGTTATCTGCCCTCCCGACATATAGCACCAGTAATAACTTACCTTAATATTCAGTTCCTTATCGTCGTTATGAAAATATTCCGTCTGTCAGTGACGTCAATGACTGCTGTTGCGTCCTCATCAAACTTATCAGGCAGACCAGCGTCAGGTTCACACTTGGATCAGAACAGTTAATTACATTCGAAATGAAAGACAGTTCATCAACATTTCCACCGTTTTATCCTTTCAGAAATCAACTTAGATGATTCTCATTCTGACAATTCCTTTATGCTAGTTAGAAGTGCGTGTTCTGCTGGTGAGAGATACACGTAACAATGTGCGATGAATAACGTTAAACTGAAAGTGTAACCAAACAAGTGAAATGAAAAGTCAGACCGATCCATGCGCATAATTATGCGCACAAGCAAAAATTTACATCCATTAACAATTTGGCGAATTTGGAATAATCCGCACTCGGTTGATTAGTTTTATCGTTGCACCGGATTCATTCATTCATTCATTCATTACGAAGATTTATATAGCGCCCTCAAGGTTACTATTCAGGAGTGCTCGCGACCCCAGCACGGCTGAAAAGGACAGTTTTAAGGCAAGAATAGAAAGATTCAGAGTGGATTCTGGGATGCAATCGCAGCGCCAAAGGAAGCCCATTCCAGAGGGAGGGGCCAACCACTGAGAAGGCGCGATTCTGCTTAGTAGCAGTGTGGGCAAAAGGGACCATGAGCACACCCCGCTCAGTAGAGCGGAGAGAGCGACTACCCGGAGCACTCAAGGTAGGGAAGCAGAGGTCGCGTAGATAGGCGGGGGCGAGGCCCAGCAAGGACCGCCAGACCAAAGCAATGATCCGATACGAGATCCACTGCAGGAGGGGGAGCCAATGAAGCACATCCAGCATATAAGCTGAGACTTGGCCAAATTTGGGGATGCGTCCGTAAAAGCGTGCGGCAGAGCAGATGACCTATAAAGATTAATCTAAACGTATCACCAAAGCAAACGTTATTAATTTTTAACCTTTTTCAAATCATTTTAACTATAGCCTATTCTTAGACTGATAAACCGGCGATACTTTCTTCTCAACCAGTTAAGACAGCAGGGCCTACATATATCTTGAAGCTGGATACCATTCTTTCCGGGGATAGTTATTTCACTACCTGCCTGTGTTTCATTTCTCACCTCACATCATATTGAGCGCATTATTGCAGTTCTGAAAAAGGCTCGCAGTTGGCAAATATGTGGGAGGAAATATGTTGCAGAAAGATGATTGCTCGAACTCTTCCAGAAATTGCAGTTTCTCGGCCACTGCGTTCATAAGTTCTTGCTACCTTTTCGTGAGGAAAGGTACTTACTTCGTAAGAGAGGACCTCCTTTCATGCAACCTATTGTTAAAGCTAAACTGTTCAAAAGTAGCCTATAGTTAATTGATGTATCTCTAGTTTTATTTAGTTGTGTATATGCGACTTTATAATCTGCTCCTTGAAATTGAAATTGTAATAAATTCGACATTTTTTAAATAATTTTAAAACTCGCTGGTGCATATCTTTGAGAACGAATTTTAAAGAAATATTTTACATGCTAACTAACTACACCAAAAGGCAACGAATTACCACTATTACTTTTAGTTTATATAATTTTTTAATTTTTCACTCCACCCTAACAGGCATATGCTCCAATCTGAAGTAGGCATAACTTGGTACCAAAATCGCAATTATTGCATTTAACAGAAACGCGATGAATTCATATTATTATTATAATAATAACCAGCACTCAGTTTGTGTTTACTTACCTATAATAGCCTAATGCATAGCATCCACTATAGTCAACAGTGTGGCTATGCGACGAATTTGTAAACATTTTGATGTTGAACTCAAATATTTAGGCTGCTCTACATTTAACTGTCTTTGCAGGTCCACCAATTCTGTTGTCTGTCGAGGTTGTACTGTCTGTTGTCCTTGGTTGTCTCTTCCTTACAACTGTTGTCTGCTGGTGTTGGTGTTGCCGGTTCTGTCCAGGATTCTGCCGAAGGCGATTCCGACGACGACCAAGGTAATACTTCAACTGAAATACCTTCAAATCTATGCTTCATTTTCGTCTGTCAAGTCTTGGCGACTGTTTTCTATCTATCTGTCTGTAAAATTTATATAGCGCCCCTTCAAGATAACTACTTAGCGGCGCTCCCGACTCAGGCCCTGTCAAAAAGGAAAGTCTTAAGCAGTTTATAAAAGATTCAGAGAGGTCTCGCGGAAGAGAACACAGGTCAGAGCGGAGGCTATTCCAAAGAGAAGGGCCCAGGATCGAGAAAGCCCGACGCCAGTCTAGTACAGAGCGAGCATGTGGAACCACAAAGTCACCTGTAGAGACCGAGCGAAGAGATCGGCTATACCAGAGAAGGACGAAGTTAAAGTAAGATAGATAGGTGCTCTGCCCAGAACACAGTGCCATTCGATACAGAAGACCCTATAATGGATGCGCTGCTGGAACGGGACTACGGGAGCCAGTGCAGGACATCACGCATAAACGCAGAGATGTGGCAAAACCTAGGGATACTACCAATTAAACGAGCAGCCGCCCGAAAACACCTTTCAAAGGATGCAAACGGATCTGTGGAAGTCCACAGTAGAGCAAAGAGCTACTTAACCCAAACGATTAAGAATAAAGGCGTGGACCAGAGTAGAGGCAGAGGAAGGGGCCCTCAACCTGGAATGGGCTCCCACTTGAGCTGCGCTTGATGCCTCGCAGCAATTTGCCTGCTTACTGCCGCCTTCTCAAGTCTTCTCTGTTTAGCCGTGGCTGGCTGGGAGCGCCTCTGAGTAGGTTCCTTGAAGGGGCGCTATATAAATGCTCGGAATGAATGAATGAATGAATGAATGAATGAATGAATGAATGAATGAATGAATGAATGAAGACAGATATCGAGTGACAACCCGCAGCTGGCGCAAGTGATAGTAACAGGAACGAGTCAATGCGGTAATGTGCTTCGTAAAAGACAGTTCTTGGTTCAGAATGACCCCTAAGTTGCGGACCGAGGTTGAAAAAGCAAAGGTGGGGAATTCAACAGAGAGGGACTCCAAGTCCAGAATATTCAGCTGCTGGCGAGTACCAAACCAGATATATTGAGTTTTCAAAGGATTTAGGCGCAGACGATTAGATGACATCCAGGCAGAATGGAGTCAGTGGCGTAAGGTATAGTTCGGACATCAGAAGCAGCTTGGGAAGCTGTACGATTGAACGTCATCAGCGTAAGAATGACTCAAAAGAGAGCAGAATGCAAGTAGAGATATAGAGAAGGGGTCCTAGAACAGAACCCTGGGGGAGACCAGAAGGAGCAGGGAGCCAAGGCGAGCGAGATGAGTGAAAATAGTAGAGGTAGAGCTCTCCGAAAGATAGGAAGTGATCCAGAGGTGTGGTAAGTCCCTAATTCTAAAATTTATGACGAGGTGACTCAGGAGGAGGCCATGGTCGACCGAGTCAAAGGCAGCGCAGACGTGATATAGTCTGTGAAATTGTGTCTTCGAAGAGAAACATTAGCAAGATAAGAAACCTTCTATCGTCATGTCTTCCAACAAAGAGAATATTAGCAGACTGAATGCCACTTTAAGAATCATTTCTGTGTTGTAGCTGTCTGTTATGTATGTTGAGTTAAAGGAAGCGCTGACTTCATGTAGGGCAATCAGGGTAACCTGGAACCAATTCATAGCGCCATAAATATCAGAAAGAAGAAGGAGAAGGAGGGAATCTGTAGAGTGACCCATGCGGAACTTAGATTGACATGGAGGAAGTAGGTGTTAGATAACAAGTTGTTAAACAACTGACCAGCCACCAGTTTTCTTAAACACTTCCTGAGTTTACAATATTCAGTAGAATCTCAAAAGTCGTTGTTTATGATATTAAGTTATCATAATTATTGAAACTCCATTTCTCTGACTAACTATTTATAGACACTAGACAGTCAATAAATTATTTTAAAATTCTGAATGCTATATTAATGTAATGTAATATACTAATATAATGCAATTAACAACTTCTATTGCGCCGTAATCAGGTCAACATCTAGAAGATCAGTATGTAAGAGACAGAGAGGCAGCCTAAGGTGGATAAGCAATTTGAAAGAGGTAAGTTTTCAGCAGAGAACGAAATGACACAAGCGACTGAGCACAGCGCACAGATACAGGAAGGGAGTTCCAAAAGGCAGGCCCAGCAACCGAAAAAGCTCGTTCACCGAGAACAGTTCTTGATTTAGGTATGACCAGACAAAGACAATCAGATGACCTCATTGAATAATGATAAGTCAGAGGAATAAGAACAGATTTTAAATATTGTGGTTGGCCAGAGTTCAAAGTTTTATAAACTATGAGCCCCAGTTTGAAACGAATTCTTTGCTGAACAGGAAGCCAATGCAGAAATTTAAGCAGAGGGGTTAAATGTTTACGATATATGTTCATATTTGGATGTATTAGTTATGGTTCTAGCCAAAGAGTTCTGAACCCTCTGCAGCTTCAGTAAGTTTTATTTATTGATACCAGTAAGAAGCGAGTTACAATAGTCTAGGCGACTGGAAACCAATGCATTTGCCAGAGATATTCTTGCAGACATGGGCACATAACGTCTAATTCTGCGTATGTCACGAATGAACATATAGGATGTGTCACCAACTCTTCTCCTTTCTTAATTGTGACCTAACTCAAGAACTTTCCTTATCTCTACATATAATCGCTCAACGTCTTCTAACTGTTTAAAAATTAAATTGACACAGTTCTTTGAATGTTTTTCCTTTCCTCAAACACAGTTATTTCAAACATATACTTCAATATCAAAGTTCTTATCAATACAACTTAACTGCAACTTCTAACATACAGCTGTCTACTGCATTAAAACAACTACTACACTGTATTGTTCAAATTCACTGTCATCAGCAGTTTCTAAGTTTGGCGCGCTAACTGCACGTGTAACAAGAATCTACCGTCAGCCAATGTTTAGGCTACTTTAGGTCAGGCGCCCACCAGCCGACCGCGCAACTAAGGCCTAAGACTAAAACCGCTTAACAATCGATACACATTATATATATATCAACCTAAGGAACACCTGTGCTCATTATATATGCAAAACATTTGTTCACAGGATGACTTACAAATACTGTTTACATTGCCAGTGAGAGACATGGTAGAATTAAAAACAACGCCTAAGTTGCGTGCAGCATTGGCCAGCTCAACAATTTAGTCACCCAGTTTCAATGACTTAAACCGATCAAGTTGCTGTGGAGTGCCAAGTAACAGAAATTTAGTCTTTGATGGGTTAAGGAGGAGTTTATTGGATGCCATCCAGGACTGTACTTCATCAAAGACAGCAGACAACATCTGTACAGATGAGTTACATGACAGACTGTCAAATGAAATGTAAATTTGAGTATCATCAGCATAGAAGTGATATCTCAGCGAACAATTATCAAGCAATGATCGTAATGGTGTGGTGTATAATGTAAACAAAAGAGGACCAAGCACTGATCCCTGTGGTAGTGTGGTACACCGCATGTCAACAAAGCATCAGATGAATAATTACCATTTAAATACACTGATTGAGTGCGACTTTAACAATGTCCTACACTTGTCACTTGCCTGTCTCTGAATGTTTAAATTAAATGACATATACATATTTCTCGTTTCTTTTGCTTTTTCAGGTATATTCATGTGGCCAAAGAACTTGTCGCCGCGGACTATGTCTTTTGGAGGCGCAGATACATTCTACGATTCACAGGCAATTCTTTCCGACGCAATCAACTCATTTACTAAAAACAGGCGCTCCATAAGTCGGAAATAAGTGCTCTAGTGTGTCTGAAAACTGTGTTACATAGAAGGTTTGCAATGCAGTTGATAGACAGTTAACATCTCTTTGCACTTGCCTTTAATTTTCTGTAGACCACCGTTATTCTGTATGATTCATGTGGACGGTGCATATATTAGACCACTGTAACCCAAGGCTAATTAACAGGATTTCTTATAATAAAATATTATACATATATTAGATTGTATTTCTTGTATTTAACCGATCTGAAACTTCAAATCATGAAATCTATACCTAACAAAGACATTGATCATGCATGTAGGTTTTTATTTGTCATTTATATTCGAATTGACTTCGACCTTGTATATTGTGTTGTGAGATGACAGTTTGCATCGTGATAGGTCTCTTACACATAACACAAACTGAAATTCGTTCAATGTAGTAGGCCTAGAACTGTTTGTGAGACAATAAGTTATTTAAGAATAATGTTTCATCACAAACTGTTGCGCAGCATAGAAATGTCTTACTTTAGTACTTTAGTTAAATAATTATAGTAACTTCATAATAAAATGACGGTACTAAAGTAATCTTAGAATTTACTTTCCTGAATTTTTAATCCGCTGTCACAAGTTTCGTTCTGGTCTATGCCAGGAATCGTTCGAATAATATATATATATATATATATATATATATATATATATACGTTCCATTCGCAGCTCTCTTTCACTGCATGCCATTACTACTCTGATCCACGCCTTGATCTGCACTCGGGTCGACTTTGGGAACGCTGCATACATTGGACTCTCCGCCTCTAATACTCACAAACTCCAGTCTATTCTTAATGCAGCTGCTCGGCTTATAGGCGACATTCCAAAGTTTGCCCATATCTCAGGCTATATTCGGGATACCCTTCACTGGCTCCCTGTCCAACAGCGGGTACAGTTCAAAATCCTTTCCCTCATACGTAACTGCCTTGTTGTGGAGGCCCCATCCTACCTGAGGTCTTTTTTGCACCTTTGTCTCCTCCTTACCTGCGAGGGCCTCTGCGATCTTCGACCCGTGGCCTTATGGTTGTCCCTCGCATGCGCTCTGCTACGGCCCACTCTAGGTGCTTTGTCCGTGTTGGCCCATCAGCTTGGAACTCTCTTCCCCAGTTTCTTCGCCTTGAGTTACCAAACCTCTCTCCTTTCCAGTTCCGTAGACTTCTTAAGACTTTCTTGTTTCCTGATGCAGGCACTGACGCAGGTCGAGAGCGCTGCTGATTTTTGAGCGACGCTATTTAAATGTTCGATTACAATTACAGTTACAATTATATATATTTTATATCTGTCTATCTACTATATATATATATATATATATATATATATATATATATATATAGCCCTTCGCTATGGAATCAACTACCCCTTTGTTCGCACTACCATTCATTCATTCATTCATTCATTCCAAAGATTTATATAGCGCCCCTTCAAGGTTACTACTCAGGAGCGCTCCTGACCCAACCACGGCTGAAAAGGATGGTTTTAAGGCTAGAGTAAAACGCATCTAAATGAACTCTAGGAATAAGGCGTAATGTTAATGGGAGCCCATTCCAAACCATGGGGCCAGCAACAGAGAAGGCGCGATGCTGTCTAAGAGCAGTTCGCGCACGGGGAACAAGAAGTTCACCATGTGTGGAGGAGCGGAGAGCTCTACGTCCCTGCACATACAAAGTAGAGCAACAGAGCTCTTGTAAATACACAGGAGCGGAACCTAAGAGGCACCGCCACACCAAAGCAGAAAGCCGGTACACAATCCGCTGCGGGATAGGAAGCCAGTGCAGGACATCCCTCATAAAAGCGGTGACATGGCCGAACTTTGGGATATGCCGATGAGGCGCGCGGCCGTGCGCAAGACCCGCTCCAAACACCCCAACCGTACAGCCGGGAGGCCAGCGTAGAGTGCACAGCATACTATGTGGTGGTCCAGCTACATCCTTTCGCTACCTCAAAACTTGTCTTTATTCTCGAAGACTTTCGCACTGGCAGTGCCTCTGATTGGTGTGCACTGTGACAGGCGCTTTATAAATCTTTAAATACAAACAATACAATACAATACAATATAGGTATATATATTTATATATGCATGTATATTTCATCCTGTTCGTTTTCGACTGACTGTCTGGTCATATTGACTCTAACATCATTTAGAATAGTACAGGGGGCGCCTCTGAGCAGGAATCTTGAAGAGGCCAACATAATTTTTTGAATGAATGAATCCTAGAAACCTGAATGAATCGACTGTTAATTAACAAATAATTATAAAATATACACATGCAAAAACTGTGTAGGCCTATGTAATTCATTGAGGTTTCTAAGATGACATTATTTCTTTTTTCATTGTTCGATTACGATAATGAGTATTAATAATGTTTCATAATCACAGAGGTATATTCTGTCTTCACTACTCACTGTAATGTAGTTTTAAGTAGGTCTATTGTACTTTGCAATCGTCGGTAAAATAGAAACGTTTTACTTGACCAACGAATGAACCAGAAGCACCAGATGAATTAAGAGACGCAATTCTCAATTCTAGTGTCATTCTGAATCCAGGCGATGTTTCGTGATAGCACAGCCAATAATTAATTTCTCTCACAACTTGACGCGTGCCTATTTGAATCAATAGTAGGCCTATACATGCATAGGGTTAGGGTTAGGGTTAAGGGTGTATATATATTTATTGATGTATATATATTCCAACGCATGTATGGACAATGGGTATATGTATATAATATATATAAGAATATTTGTATGTATTGTAGACCAATGTATTATTGATGTATTATTACCCTGTAACGGTTTGCGTGCATGTGTTGCTTCTAACACACCCTGGAGTAATAATAGACTGACTAATCCACGGTTGGTTGCATGCAACTGAATTCATTGGCTTCAGCTGCATAACACACCATAGACTGACAAAAGACATGATACCATGTCCATGTCAAAAGACTGTGGTCGGTCGATCAGTTGACTCTTTGTCGTTCATTCGAGGGTTACACCTTTTAAACGACACGATTCCATTCAGGTCGATCAGCGGAGCATAGACGCAGACAGACGAAGAGAGGAAGAGAGGAAGAGAGGAAGAGAGGAAGAGAGGAAGAGAGGAAGAGAGGAAGAGAGGAAGAGAGGAAGAGAGGAAGAGAGGAAGAGAGGAAGAGAGACGCAGAGACGAAGAGAGGAAGAGAGGAAGAGAGGAAGAGAGAGAAGAGAGACGCAGACAGACGAAGAGAGGAAGAGAGGAAGAGAGGAAGAGAGGAAGAGAGAGGAAGAGAGACGAAGAGAGGAAGAGAGGAAGAGAGGAAGAGAGAGGAAGAGAGACGCAGACAGACGAGAGAGAGGAAGAGAGGAAGAGAGGAAGAGAGGAAGAGAGAGGAAGAGAGACGCAGACAGACGAAGAGAGGAAGAGAGGAAGAGAGGAAGAGAGGAAGAGAGGAAGAGAGGAAGAGACGAAGAGAGGAAGAGAGGAAGAGAGGAAGAGAGGAAGAGAGGAAGAGACGAAGAGACGAAGAGACGAAGAGACGAAGAGAGGAAGAGAGGAAGAGAGGAAGAGAGGAAGAGAGGAAGAGACGAAGAGAGGAAGAGACGAAGAGAGGAAGAGAGGAAGAGAGGAAGAGAGGAAGAGACGAAGAGAGGAAGAGACGAAGAGAGGAAGAGAGGAAGAGAGAAGAGAGGAAGAGAGGAAGAGACGAAGAGAGGAAGAGACGAAGAGAGGAAGAGAGGAAGAGAGGAAGAGAGGAAGAGAGGAAGAGAGGAAGAGAGGAAGAGAGGAAGAGAGGAAGAGAGGAAGAGAGGAAGAGAGGAAGAGACGAAGAGACGAAGAGACGAAGAGACGAAGAGAGGAAGAGACGAAGAGACGAAGAGAGGAAGAGACGAAGAGACGAAGAGAGGAAGAGAGGAAGAGACGAAGAGAGGAAGAGACGAAGAGACGAAGAGAGGAAGAGAGAGGAAGAGAGACGCAGACAGACGAAGAGAGGAAGAGACGAAGAGAGGAAGAGAGGAAGAGAGGAAGAGAGGAAGAGAGGAAGAGACGAAGAGACGAAGAGACGAAGAGAGGAAGAGACGAAGAGACGAAGAGAGGAAGAGACGAAGAGACGAAGAGAGGAAGAGACGAAGAGACGAAGAGACGAAGAGAGGAAGAGACGAAGAGAGACGAAGAGAGAGGAAGAGAGGAAGAGACGAAGAGAGGAAGAGACGAAGAGAGGAAGAGAGAGAAAGAGAGACGCAGACAGACGAAGAGAGGAAGAGACGAAGAGAGGAAGAGAGGAAGAGAGGAAGAGAGGAAGAGAGGAAGAGACGAAGAGACGAAGAGAGACGAAGAGACGAAGAGAGGAAGAGAGAAGAGAGGAAGAGAGGAAGAGAGGAAAGAGAGACGAAGAGAGGAAGAGAGGAAGAGAGGAAGAGAGAGAAGAGAGAGAAGAGACGAAAGAGAGGAAGAGAGGAAGAGAGGAAGAGAGAGGAAGAGAGACGCAGACAGACGAAGAGAGGAAGAGAGGAAGAGAGGAAGAGAGGAGGAGAGAGGAAGAGAGCAGACAGACGAAGAGAGGAAGAGAGGAAGAGAGGAAGAGAGAGGAAGAGAGACGCAGACAGACGAAGAGAGGAAGAGAGGAAGAGAGGAAGAGAGGAAGAGAGAGGAGGAAGACGAAGAGAGGAAGAGAGGAAGAGAGGAAGAGACGAAGAGAGGAAGAGAGAGGAAGAGAGACGCAGACAGACGAAGAGAGGAAGAGAGAGAAGAGAGGAAGAGAGAGAAGAGAGACGCAGAGAGACGAAGAGAGGAAGAGAGGAAGAGAGGAAGAGAGGAAGAGAGAGGAAGAGAGACGAAGAGAGGAAGAGAGGAAGAGAGGAAGAGAGAGGAAGAGAGACGCAGACAGACGAAGAGAGGAAGAGAGGAAGAGAGGAAGAGAGAGGAAGAGAGACGCAGACAGACGAAGAGAGGAAGAGAGGAAGAGAGGAAGAGAGGAAGAGAGAGGAAGAGAGACGAAGAGAGGAAGAGAGGAAGAGAGGAAGAGAGAGGAAGAGAGACGCAGAGAGAGACGAAGAGAGGAAGAGAGGAAGAGAGGAAGAGAGAGGAAGAGAGACGCAGAGAGAGAAGAGAGGAGAGAGGAAGAGAGGAAGAGAGGAAGAGAGAGAGGAGAGAGAGGAAGAGAGGAGGAGAGGAAGAGAAAGGAGAGGAAGAGAGAGGAAGAGAGAGAGGAGAAGAGAGGAAGAGAGAAGAAGGAAGAGAGAAGAGAGAAGAGAGGAAGAGAGAGAGAGGAAGAGAGAGGAAGAGAGACGAAGAGAAGAAGGAAGAGAGGAAGAGAGGAAGAGAGAGGAAGAGAGACGAGACAGACGAAGAGAGGAAGAGAGGAAGAGAGGAAGAGAGGAAGAGAGAGGAAGAGAGAGAAGAAGAGAGGAAGAGAAGAGAGAGGAAGAGAGACGCAGACAGACGAAGAGAGGAAGAGAGGAAGAGAGGAAGAGAGAGGAAGAGAGACGCAGACAGACGAAGAGAGGAAGAGAGGAAGAGAGGAAGAGAGGAAGAGAGAGGAAGAGAGACGCAGACGAAGAGAGAAAGAGAGGAAGAGGAAGAGAGAGGAAGAGAGAAGAGAGGAAGAGAGAGGAAGAGAGGAAGAGAGAGAAGAGAGGATCAGAGAGAAGAGAGAAGAGAGGAAGAGAGGAAGAGAGAGGAAGAGAGACGCAGAGAGAGGAAGAGAGGAAGAGAGGAGGAGGAAGAGAGAGGAAGAGAGACGAGACAGAGGAAGAGAGGAAGAGAGGAAGAGAGGAAGAGAGAGGAAGAGAGACGCAGACAGACGAGAGAGGAAGAGAGGAAGAGAGGAAGAGAGGAAGAGAGGAAGACAGAGAAGGAGAGAGAGGAAGAGAGGAAGAGAGAAGAAGAGAGAGCAAAGAGACGAAGAGAGGAAGAGAGGAAGAGAGGAAGAGAGAGGAAGAGAGACGCAGACAGACGAAGAGAGGAAGAGAGGAAGAGAGGAAGAGAGGGAAGAGAGACGCAGACAGACGAAGAGAGGAAGAGAGGAAGAGAGGAAGAGAGAGGAAGAGAGACGCAGACAGACGAAGAGAGGAAGAGAGGAAGAGAGAAGAGAGGAAGAGAGAGGAAGAGAGACGCAGACAGACGAAGAGAGGAAGAGAGGAAGAGAGGAAGAGAGAGAAGAGAGACGCAGACAGAGGAAGAGAGGAAGAGAGGAAGAGAGGAAGAAAGAGAAGAGAGATATAGAAGAGAGAGGAAGAGAGGAGGAGAGAGGAAGAGAGAGGAAGAGAGACGCAAGACAGACGAAGAGAGGAAGAGAGGAAGAGAGGAAGAGAGAGGAAGAGAGACGCAGACAGACGAAGAGAGGAAGAGAGGAAGAGAGGAAGAGAGAGGAAAGAGAGACGCAGACAGACGAAGAGAGGAAGAGAGGAAGAGAGGAAGAGAGAGGAAGAGAGACGAAGACAGACGAAGAGAGGAAGAGAGGAAGAGAGGAAGAGAGAGGAAGAGAGACGCAGACAGACGAAGAGAGGAAGAGAGGAAGAGAGGAAGAGAGAGGAAAGAGAGACGCAGACAGACGAAGAGAGGAAGAGAGGAAGAGAGGAAGAGAGAGGAAGAGAGACGCAGACAGACGACAGAAGAAGAGAGGAAGAGAGGAAGAGAGGAAGAAGAGAGACGCAGACAGACGAAGAGAGGAAGAGAGGAAGAGAGGAAGAGAGAGGAAGAGAGACGCAAGACAGACGAGAGAGGAAGAGAGGAAGAGAGGAAGAGAGAAGAAGAGAGACGCAGACAGACGAAGAGAGGAAGAGAGGAAGAGAGGAAGAGAGAGGAAGAGAGACGCAGACAGACGAAGAGAGGAAGAGAGGAAGAGAGGAAGAGAGAGGAAGAGAGACGAAGAGAGACGAAGAGAGGAAGAGAGGAAGAGAGGAAGAGAGAGGAAGAGAGACGAGAGAGACGAAGAGAGGAAGAGAGGAAGAGAGGAAGAGAGAGGAAGAGAGACGCAGACAGACGAAGAGAGGAAGAGAGGAAGAGAGGAAGAGAGAGGAAGAGAGACGCAGACAGACGAAGAGAGGAAGAGAGGCATCGGATGAAGACGTCGTCTGTCATCAACAAAGGACGATGTGGACCGCTATTTAGACTGTCTACTGCTTTATGTAGAGTTCAATACGGATTTTAGGTCTAGAGAGTGGCACACACCTTCCGTATAATAGGCCTACATCTCATCTGAACCTTTGATGTAAACAACACTAAAAGAAATCCATTGCATAGACTCCCTAATGAACATTCTGTCTTCGCTTGAAAAACAAAATGACTACAGAAGCAATAGGAATTCCAATCCTCAGTCATGATTCCATGTCACTACTACGTCCCACCGATGATGATGATGATGATGATGATGATGATGATGATGATGATGTGATGATGATGATGATGATGATGATGATGATGATGATGATGATGATGATGATGACGACGACAATGATGATAATGATGAAGATAGCGATAATGTTATTCGTAATGATGATGATGATGATAACAAGGACAGGTACACCGACAAATGTAACGAAAATGATAATTGTAATAACAATGATAATGATAATTATGAAAGAGATGAGTGATTTGTGGGTTTTTCATAGTTCTGCATCTACTTCTGCTCTATAACTATTTGTTTCTGTGTTTTGACAATGGTCAGTGTTGAAACGCGAGAGATGATGGTCATGAGAAGTCGTTTTAAAGACCCCCATCATCCGAGTATTAATTTAAGAAGCAGAAAGAGTTGAATCTATGCGGTTCCCACCTTGATGAGGTCTTTATCTCAAGGGCACACACTCTATGCTCTCAGAACCCTTTTCAGGTCCACGGGCTTTCTCCCACCACCCACCATGAAGTAGCAATGCACACTTGATGTATGCCTACCCTGCATGGTGGAAATACACGAGCTCCACTGATAGGCATAAGATTGAAGGCCTGATTAGCCTATGAAACGAAGTGGATTCCTCCTCCCTCCCAATGCCAGCAGCGCTAGACTATTGTCAGATGCAGCAGATGACCGACTTTTCGCAGCCATTCAGTGGAACGCAAATCACGTTCTCCGATGTCTGTTACCTCCACTCACACAAAACAGCCATCATCTCCGCCATAGGCAACATAACGTTACAATGCGACACAAAGACGATCGCAATTTTATCCCAGGAGTTCTTTATAAGGATGTACTTTGGAATTGCCTTCTTTTGTTATCTCCACTGTTCCGTGGGCTGGTACTAGGCTGGAATGCTTACTATGACATTTTGAAATTACTGTATGTTAGAAGTGGCGTCTTTGATAGCTTCGATAAATGAATAAACTAATAATAATATATTGATTGACTGATTCATTAATAATAAACTTGCATCTATTCTTGCTCTCCAACCACTTGCTTCTGTGGCACAGGCCAACAACTCCGCAAATTTGATTGGCAGAGGAACTGTTCAGGTGGGTGACATTTAGGACGTGAGAGGTTGGAAGGACGCGGAGTGGATGGAACAGGGTAGGAATTTGAAGAGAATTGAGACTTTATAATGGAACTGAGAACTAGTGGAAAAATCAGGACTGAGATTTAGCGTGGTAAATGGATCGGTTGGAGAACTTGAGATAAGCAGTGACTGACAGGTTGGAAATAATTAGAAAGGAAGATGATCGAGTAGAGCGGTGTTGCCGGATGGTGAAGATAGGAGGAGGATCGGGTAGAGCGGTGTTGCCGGATGATGAAGATAGGAGGATGATCGGGTATAGAGCGGTGTTGCCGGATGGTGAAGATAGGAGGGTGATCGGGTAGAGCGGGGTGTCGGATGGTGAAGATAGGAGGATGATCGGGTAGAGCGGGGTGTCGGATGGTGAAGATAGGAGGATGATCGGGTAGAGCGGTGTGTCGGATGGTGAAGATAGGAGGATGATCGGGTAGAGCGGGGTGTCGGATGGTGAAGATAGGAGGATGATCGGGTAGAGCGGGGTGTCGGATGGTGAAGATAGGAGGATGATCGGGTAGAGCGGGGTGTCGGATGGTGAAGATAGGAGGATGATCGGGTAGAGCGGGGTGTCGGATGGTGAAGATAGGAGGATGATCGGGTAGAGCGGGGTGTCGGATGGTGAAGATAGGAGGATGATCGGGTAGAGCGGGGTGTCGGATGGTGAAGATAGGAGGATGATCGGGTAGAGCGGTGTTGCCAGATGGTGAAGATAGGAGGATGATCGGGTAGAGCGGGTGTTGCCAGATGGTGAAGATAGGAGGATGATCAGGGTAGAGCAGGGGTGTCGGATGGTGAAGATAGGAGGATGATCAGGGTAGAGCGGTGTGTCCGGATGGTGAAGATAGGAGGGTGATCGGGTAGAGCGGGGTGTCGGATGGTGAAGATAGGAGGATGATCGGGTAGAGCGGGGTGTCGGATGGTGAAGATAGGAGGATGATCGGGTAGAGCGGGGTGTCGGATGGTGAAGATAGGAGGATGATCGGGTAGAGCGGGGTGTCGGATGGTGAAGATAGGAGGATGATCGGGTAGAGCGGGGTGTCGGATGGTGAAGAGCAATAATCACATGTTTACTTATTGACGAACATCAAATAGAGATAAAAGTTACTATCTGTGTTCAGAAGATTTTAAAAAGTTGTTATTACGACTTAAGAATATTTTCACTAAGGAGGCAACGAGTCACCGTTACTGAGGAGTTTATGTGTTTTGCACGTGTGGCCTATATTTGATGATAGGACTGAGACTCACTACGCCTAAGAGTGAAGCCACGTGCATGTAGTGTAGCTATATTTAGATGTTTGACAACAGACGCAGAAACTCCTTGAAGCGTGTCAGTCAATTTTTATGGTTTTCAACAAGTGACTCAAACGACAGAATAGTCAGACAGTAGAATAAGAAATGAGAAAGTTACAGGTTGCGAAAATCCAGACACCAGTCACCTCTACCATCGTCATTATTAACATCATTACCATTATCGTTATCATCGTTACCACTGCCGCTGCCACTGTAGGTAACATCATTATCATTACCTTCATCATTATCATTATCATTATTATCATTATTATCATTATTCTCATCATTATCACTATCGCTATAGTTATGTTTATGTTTATCGTTATTATTTTCATCGTCATCCTATATTTCATTGTCAATTCATTGTATCATGTGGTGGGGCGTGGCAACGTGAAATCATGACTAAGAATAGGAATTCATATGCACCACGGAGGCTCTGCGCTGTTGTTGCCAAGACAAGAGGTTGACTAGATCGCTATGCATTGTATTTCCTTTCGTCTTGTTTATGGCTTAGGTGTGCATTCGTGATGCGTTGTCAACCGAGAGGTTGGGGGTTCAAACCCCAGCTAGGACAGAAATCATTTTCGTTTCTGTTCCATCTGCGACCAGTTAGCTACATCGGTAAGAGCGTAGGCTGCGTCTCACCCGCCTCTGTGAAAGGGAGCGTGCGGATTGCAGTTCGCTTCCAGAATGTGGCTTATTTCAGAGATTTAAATCTCGGTCTTGCACGGAGACCTTAAATGGCTTGGCGCATATTCAAACGAACAGCGTTGATGAAGGATCTCATCCCATCACTTCATCGATAAAATTATAAGCAGGGTCGATTTCATATACGGTCGCTATAATGAACTCGAGTTCATGTACAAATAATTGTACATCTGCAATCCTTGCCAAATAAGCTAGAATAAGTACACCGCCTTTACGGTGTGAGTGAGAAGATGAGACAGAGAAGAAGGGGACTGACTACCCATCTTAATATGCCGAGGCTAAGAATACTAAATTCGCTGACACTTCATACCAATGGCTGCCTCTCGGACTAACTCAAGGAGGAACTGTTCTTCTTCTGCTTCTTCTTCTTCGTTGTTTACCGGCACGGTTGAGATGAGATGGTCTGCGCATTGGGTGTGTCTGTCTCTGTGTCTGTCTCTGTGTCTGTCTCTGTGTCTGTCTCTGTGTCTGTCTCTGTGTCTGTCTCTGTGTCTGTCTCTGTGTCTGTCTCTGTGTCTCTGTCTATCTGTGTCTGTCTCTGTGTCTGTCTCTGTGTCTGTCTCTGTGTCTGTCTCTGTGTCTGTCTCTGTGTCTGTGTCTGTGTCTGTCTCTGTGTCTATCTCTGTGTCTGTCTCTGTGTCTGTCTCTGTACGCCCAACGAGCCTTTAATAAAGACTAGAAATGTTATCTAGGTTCACATTGCTTTTGTTGTTTTCAGGCAAGTACAGGAAATGACGGTTGGTCTGAATTCGTCCATGCACTAGCAATCGACTTAAATCCCCTTCATTCATTCATTCGTAAATTTATATAGCGCCCCTTTACGGGGGACTACTCAGAGGCAAACCCGACTCCAGCACGGCCAAAAAGTTCGGTTTGAGTTGAATGAAAAACACTTCAGTAAGAGTCCCGGTGAGC
This sequence comes from Aporrectodea caliginosa, assembly GCA_020284085.1. Lineage (NCBI taxonomy): Eukaryota > Metazoa > Annelida > Clitellata > Crassiclitellata > Lumbricidae > Aporrectodea > Aporrectodea caliginosa. The sequence goes on along the minus strand of JACEVL010000456.1, from coordinate 339,978 downwards.
AGGCGCATCTCCTGGGGAGCCCGTTCCAGACCACTGGGTCCACCACGGAAATGGCTCGGCTCTGCATAGTTACAGTTCGTTCTGAGGCGAGACTCAGCTGACATGGTCGCATCAAGGCAGAAATTCTGTACTCGATGCGTTGCAGGGTAGAGAACCAGTTGACCTTGGTTATTCTCTCCAGAGCCACATCTCAAATGCCTCCTGCATCTCCATTTCTGCCTTTTCCAACAGTCATTGTCTCCGATCCATATATTATTGTCACGCTCCATAGCAGGCTTTTCATCATTCTTTTCTTTAGATCGAACTTAATCTACATTTTAGTAGAGGTAAGGACACACGTCTTCGATCAAAAATACGAATTAATCGAAAAACGGTTAATTCAAAAGAGTTGGGTAGAGACTGTTTTCGTGTTCTCTTCAATCTTTTATTAGTCCTTTTCTTTGACTTTCTACCTTCACAAAGAAAACCTTAAACGACAGCCACCGTTTTGTGTATATAGCCTATCACATGCACAAAAGCTTCAGCCGTTACGTAGACGTACACAGTATATAATTATAGCAAAGTAATAAATCATGTGAGGTACTCGCAGTGCATGCAGAGCAATGATTGGATGGCTCGGCGCTTGTAGACAAAAATGTTGCTTCTGTTATCAGCCAATGTGTAAACACCTCGCGTGCAGTGCAGACTTTACAGGGCGTTGATAAAAACTTAATGTAGTCGAAAGTTCAGTTAACAGTCGAGTGTTACTCTGAAGTCGGTCTTTCTCTGCTGACGATATCTGTTCAGATGAAGGAAGACAGAAAATGAAGCATAATATCTCTGCAGTTGGGAGGATGTATGGATTCGTCTAAAGTGTTACGACGAGTCAAAGCCAATTGATGGCATTTACCCACAGAGTCTACTGTAACACAGGTACAAAACAAAGTTGTCTGGCTATGTAACTGTCGCTTCTATTGGTAAATTGGTAATTGCTTGTGATGAACTAACAACTTCAGAATTGCGTCTTTAGACGGGAACTCATTGGCTTCTGCTTCTCCAACCAACATCATGTTCTCTGCTCAATGTCCCATCCAATTCGTCCTACTGGATACTCTCTCCGCCCCGTCCACATGCGTTTCCCTTCCTAAGAAAGACGACAGTAAATTTCATATCCTGAGTAGGCCTACTATGTAAAACATATAGGCTGTTGATTCTCTTTCCTCAGTTATAACACCATTGGTCCAATATGTGTAACATGCTTATGATAGTTTTAATTTTATCTAAACATTGCCTTAATCTAATCTTTAAACATCCAATAGAACCTTAGTTTGTCAGTGTATAAGTTTCGTACTTGTCAGCTTATTTTTAAATTAATAAACGAAAATTGATTGACTCTTTTCTTTGCCTCATTTGCTAATTCATTCGTTTGTTGTGTCTGCAGAGTGAAAGATATTTTGACGTGGAAACTTATCACAACAAAAGCTTCGCTGCTTAGAATGATGGCTGACCGAAGCAGAAAGTTCTTATTAGCAGTAGCCACCGTTTTGATAATTTTAACCTCTTTAGGAAATGGTAAGTACAGTTGATCAGTTTTATTTCTCTAAAGCACGGATCTTATCAGCTTAACTGTTTTGTTCGCTAATCCTTTGTAAGATGCAAGTTTCCTTTAAATGACAGCCGTGTGTCTCGGATTACTTTGCTGTCGCAAGTCATCATTCATTCATACTTAGTTTCAACAAAACCCTAACAATAAACGTGTCGCATTTTGAATCGAGTCTAGCGTCAGGAAAAAATAAAGATATCGCTCGTATTGAACTATTACTGCGTGCACTTCAGTTTCTAAATTCTGTAATTGAACGGAGATAATAAACTGAATACAATCCTTCCTTCAATGTGCAAAAAATTCTGATGGATAAAATTGTTCATCGTACTTTCTCGTATTATGTTTGGCAGAGACTCTCTTGGCTCTTTCTTCAGCATTTCTTAAGTGTCAGTTTCCCACTCATCATCAACAAATTCATCGTCATCATCACCACCACCATCATCATTTTACTCTACTGGTGCTAAGAATCATGTGATATTAGGCTACTATGTCACACAAGCTAGAGAAACAATTCTATTTGATAAAATGTTCATATGCGAATTTTAAGACAAGTAATGCTGTGTCTGGAATTTAGATCCTACATCGAAGGTTTTGTAGCATTGTAAAGAGAAGTGTTTGTTTCTTGTTTCTATTCAGGTGCATACGAGCAATGTCTAACGTCCATAAGGAACACCGTTGTTTACGAGGGTACACTGAATACGATACTCAGCTGTACACACGGACCTAATGACACAGCGTGGCTGGATAGGCCAACCACAAACGCGTCTTTGCCCTATCAAATCACCTATTTCAATGACATTGTTGATCCGAGTTTAACTGGGCTTTACGCAATTAATCTGACGGGTCTAATTGTTCGCAACGCTACTACAACTCCAACAGGTGGTCCGATATCTACTGCAGGATTATACATAGTTCAGTTTGCAAACACCACCAACAGGATCGCAGCCAAATTAGTTGTCATTCGTAAGTAAACTAATTTTTTTTACCTATATCAATTACGAAAGGTTGGAATGATCATTCCTTGGGGTTCATTGGGCGACGTACAGATGAACCAGTACTTTACGTAAGTTGTTGTCACAAAAGTGAAACTCAAAGTAAATGATTCCACACCTTTTAAGAGTAGAATGGTCGAGATGCCCTCTCTCTGCTTTGGCGTTGTTGAATGGGAAATTGATATATGAAAAGCCACATCTTGATCGCATAGATCACACGTGCCATCCAATGCACGCGGTGAAATGCCTCTGGGTACCTCAACTTCATTCCTTTCGGTGGAATTCCTACTGAGACAACTACTGTTAGTTCTAGTAGCTCTTTGTAGTCGTCTCAGTCGTAGTCAGCGCTCATTTGCTGCAATGCGAAGGTGACGACATCATCTCGACACGCTCTGTGACACGCTGTACTGCGTCCTTATTCTCCATTGCTGTGCGATACTTGACCTGATCGATTTGCGGCCAGAAGTCACAGAAATGACTCAAGAGGCGCTCAGCGAGTCAATTCCATTCGAGTACTTGGATTAATCGTTAGCTCAGATCTAAGCATGTCCCTCACCGAGACCTTGCAGAAAACACCTTTTCCAGAACAATTTCAAAACCGTGATGAAGGCAAGGTTCAAGAGGTCCTTTCCTAGTTCCGCTTCCAGCTTGATGTATGCGCCACCCTTGCAACCCGTGTTACACGCCGCTGTGCCAAAACACATGGCCACGATTCTGCATGTCTTCCAATCCCCAACTTCTGATCTCTGCCAAATATTCATCTGCCTTGATGGGAGCTCTCCCGGATTTGAGTTTGAGTATGGCCAATAGCTTAGTCACATCCTTACCAGGTACCATTTTTGGAAGGCAATCAACACACCATCGTCCTGTCCATCTAACATCTGGCGTGATCTTGCCGTCTCAGTGGATATGGTAAGAGGAACCTAATGATCGAAAAATTTTCGAATCTCTTCTGCTAGGGTTGTCTTTCCTTGCTCAGCGGATCGCTGAAGGACTGATGATCAGCTCACCAGCGGCTGCAACATCACGAGGAACTACATAGATTGTTCCCCTTCGCCGCTTTGGTGGCCAAGCAGACATCGAAGGTTCTGGCTCTTTTCCTAAGCTATCTGATGATGCTCCTTCCTCAGGTGACGTTTCCAACAGAGGAACCTCCGTCGCTACAGCTCTGCTTCCACGATAACATTCATCACGCTCTGCAACTGCTGCTGATCATTCCATCGCTCGCTCTGTCTGTCTGTCTGTCTTTCTGTCTGTCTGTCTGTTTGTCTGTCTGTCTGTCTGTCTGTCTGTCTGTCTGTCTGTGTGTGTGTCTCTCTCTCTCTCTCTCTCTCTCTCTCTCTCTCTCTCTCTCTCTCTCTCTCTCTCTCTCTCTCTCTCTCTCTCTCTCTCTCTCTCTCTCTCTCTCTCTCTCTCTCTCTCTCTCTATCTTCTAAATATCACACGTACCTTAAAAACACCATTATATATATTATATGTATATGTGTATATATTATATATATAGTCATTAGAATTGGCGTGCTGGAATTAAAATCGTAGTTTAGTTCAGTATTTTGAGTAATTGGATTTCTTGTAGGTTCTGGTCCGATCTGTTCCTGCACTCAGACGGCCTCCGCTGGAGTCAACGTATCATGCACGATCATTTATGCAGATCATCCCGCCTATCCAATCAATGCAGTCATGAGCTGCACAGCTAATGGTCAGTTGTATAATGCAACTACACCCATGAGGACCCTCGTACCTTCAACTTCGACTCAATATGTATGGAACTCTACATCGAGCTTCATCGTTAATAACACCGATCCTGCGACCTACGATTGTCTTATGACGTTTGCTGCACCAAATGGTGGACCTGCGTATCTTGTGACGAATGCGCCTGATTTCAGTGTGACCAGACAAGGTTAGTGCACTAAAAACGCGCTTATGAATGCCAGTTCATATGCTGCTTAGTTTGAGTCTTCTAATTAGAAGGGTTACACTAATCATAATCAACATTTTGATAAGAAATTAAAACAACTAGGCTGGGTATTTCCTTCGAACAACACGTCAATTATTAGCCTACACGATATTCTTAAGCAGGGTTCTTCAACGACTCAATTGTGTGAAACTCATTAGTCACTTGATTTGTATGGAAGCAAACAGTCATGGCAGTAGACGCAGCCATTTCAACATCGTCTTTTAGCCTAGTTTCGCTTAATAGTTCATGCTGTGACAAATTCCTGGACTAATAAGCCACAGATTAGAGCTTTATCAGAATGCGATGTTCAAGAGATGCGTGCAATCAACTTCTCAACAAACGCTCAGATAAGTCGAGTTAACAAAATCAATTAATGTATTGCGAATACACGACAGCGCAGCAGGCATCTTAAGGCTTCATTACATGTAGAATGTAATAGAGATATAC